>JAGXCT010034594.1:0-27923 GCA_022495035.1 Philopotamus ludificatus
TTAGAACGAAAGAAGGTATACGATCGGGTCCAGCTGATCGTTTCGAAATTAATTTATGAAACATATAATATACATTTCAATCCAAATGAAGTAATATTAAAAATTAACCAGTGTCGCGGTTTGGCACTTGGGGGAATATTAGTGTGATACTGAAACCCGTTTAAAAAAATAGCGTCAAAAAATCCCGTCAAATCTATATATGGATAAATACCGTTTTAGAATTATTCTGTTATGCCAATAATTCATCGTTATCGAAAATAAATAAATAAATAAATTAAAGTGTTTAACACAGAGTTTCCGAAACTATGTTCCGCGGAACACTGGTGTTTCTATAATATCCAGAATAGGAATATCCTTCGAGCATAACACTTGATGCAAGCATCAAACATCAACGATAATTCATATTCACTTTGAGATGAATCGACGATGGGTTTTAGTTCGACATTATCCACCTTTGTTTCTGACCAACAGCGTGGCTCATTCGTGAGGTCAAAAATACCAGAACGAAATTCCACAACCAATTTAATACTATCTGCTTCGTGGTAATATTAGAGCAAAATATACCATTAATGTTCCGTGCTGCCTGCGATGCTGTATTACCACGTAAAATTGATATTACTCGATTGTGTCTGTTTCCAACATTTTCACTTACAAACAAAAATAATATAAAAAAAAACATTATTAATATTTTTTAAAGCGCAAAATTATTAAGAAAGATGAAATATGTGTAGCAGCTTTCTAACAGAAAAAAATCCGAATAAACGTGTAATAAGAGACTGTGAAAGTTGACCACATGTCCACTACAAAATTTATGCTTAACAATTTAATACCTTTTTTTATAAAAATAATATTTTGATGTAAAAAGAAAGCGATACTATCAATGTAAATCCATGGATGAAATGATGATACATTTCGACGTTTTTCAGGCTATGATTGTACATACATGATATATTAATATGATAACTGTATGTACAATCACCACCAAAAAATCGCCGAACAGCTGAAAATTATCAAATAATACAATAAAACACATAACATACTAAACATTAATAGCTTGTATATCATATGGAAAGTGTACGTCAAAATGTCTACAAATTTTATTTAGAAAATTTTATTTTGGAGCAAAACTTCTGTTATAATATTTCTAAAAAAATCGGTAGTTTTATCTACATTCAATATCATCATCATTTGCCAGTCACAAGGCTCTCACTCGCTGAGGGCATGGACCTTACCAAACTCTCGCATGGTAGTCGAGGCCAAAGGAACCTGAGTCTCACACGTGACGTGAGGGCTCCCCTTTCGGGTCCATACCGCGGGGACCCGAGCCGTCTTGGTATGCGGTTTTTTATAAAGAGCTTAACATCAATAAAAGCTTAGTTTTGTTTTTACTGTAACTCTCTGATTTAGCGATAAATAATATTTTTATAGTATTGTAGTATTTTACCATTTTTTTAGCTAAATTTCTCACTCAGTTAAAATTCTAAATTATTGATTTTATTTTTTGTCTTTCTCTTAGATTGTCATACGTTTTTTGTGGATGTTATGGTTTTTTTTAATGAAATATAATAATATAATAAAACAGTTTCTTAAAATTCAATAAAACTCAATGTGATTGAGACAAACCTCAATGAGACAAGTTCGCATTTTTATTCAAGTTTAACTTGAAGGTAAAGAAGAAAAAAGTGGCTTGTCCATTTTGAGACGTAGGAGATCTTTTTTTCTTGTTTTTTCTTTATAGGTTTTTTGATTTTCGATTCAAGTTTTGAGAGCCACGAAAGCTTCTTACTTCTCAGTCAGTGTTTATCTTTCACTTTTCCATCCGATACAGTTTGCAAAAGGCTATACTTTGGTCCACGAATATTGTGTCCAAAGTACTCAATATTGCGGTGATCAGAAGCTCTCGCTTCTTGTAAAGAAGTAAAGATATGTTTGTATTTTTGACGGAAAAATGCTTTTATATATAGATAGAAGAAAAATAAGGGAAATGCTTTTTACACAATAAATTACCGTGACGACCAATTTAATCTTTAACCCTTTGCTTTTTTAAATGATTTTCACGAGTATAGTATTTAACGATATATTTAGCATTAAAAAGGTTAAATATTCTATAATATTAAATATATGTAGCATATAAAATTATTCATTTTTTTGTACTGGTTCAATTTAAATCTGTAAATCACTATTCCTATTCGTTAAAATTAATAAAACCAGTCTCTCATTAACGTATAGAGTTAATTTGCATTATTTTTTGCTATATTACATATATATATATGATATTAATATTTCCGATATCAAAATGCTGTTGGGTTGAAAAACCATGAAATGTGAAACGATACGACAAAACACCATGGACATCAAATGTATTATTTATCGAGGTCTCATTAGATTAATCACGCGTATACATTACAGTTGATTAGGCCGTGGATTGTTGCCGAAGCCACGCCGCTGTGTCCAACATTTTAAACATCGACGAGGGCGCTAGCTCGGTCGGGGCGCGTTAATTAAACGGCCGGATATCACCCCCGTTGCGATGAGAAGGGGTTACTTATTAAATTTCACCCGGGCCGAAACAAACACTTGAGCGTGATTGATTATAGAATTCTACGGAATTGGAACTCATAACATCTGAAATTTTACATTTTAATAATGGCTCCTGCTAAAAACACCGTAGCGAATGTTTGATCAAGTGTAAGGGATCGCCGAGTAAACTCAGATTAACATTTTCGCTGAGCGATGTTAATTTATTAGGCAGAAAAACAATATTGTTCGATGGCGCGCAATAATGAGCCTCTAATGAGATATCTCAATTTGTTTACTTATGGTAATTTGATTTTTAGGGGAAACGTAGGGCGTGTCTAATGGATCTATGCAGAGATGGCTCATCCATATAGACTGCAGAGCTGCAGCACCCCTGAACAAATTAAAGAAACATATACTCTTATATATTAATATATATTTGTTTATTGATTATATATTAAATAGATGCGAGTATTGTCGTGTGTTGGTCAGCATAATAGAAGATGTACGTCCAATGCCAGGAATAGCCAAGAGAGGGAAACTCTTTACAAAAAAACCGTATACCAAGACGGCTTGAGTCCCCGCGGTATGGACACGAAAAGGGAGCCCTCCACGTCACGTGTGAGACTCAGGTTCCTTTGGCCTCGACTACCATGCAAGAGTTTGGTAAGGCCCATGCCCTCAGCTAGTGAGAGCCTTGTGGCTGCCAAATGTTAATGATGTTTGATTATATCGCGTGTTGGTATTAGACGTGGCGGTGATCACGTTTGGGCACAATCTTGGTTCGTAGATTCTACAGAGCTATGAGAAGCCAGGCCGCTATCCAGGCCAATTCGATGACGTATGTTCTACAAGAGGTGCCCATAGCATCCAATCAGACCGTAAATTAAATACGAATTGGCACTAGCCTCGTCAGATTATTATTGTTACAATCCGTGCGTTGACAGCTCGGCTCCCGGAGCTATGGCTGGCGACCTAACCTGTGTTTAGAGAACCTAGATAACCTGGAAGACGACCGTCACACTCCTGACATTAGGGTTGATACGAACTAAATAATAATAAAATATATAAATTAAATGTATATTTTGTGTTACTCCGCTGGGTACAGAGCAACAGCTATCAGCTCGTCAGCGCTTCCAGTGTTGTGTATTTAATGAATAAAGGCAACGAGGTAGGGGGGGGGGGGTCGTCGCTAAGCTTAGTGTTGCGCTGCGAATTAGAGCAGTCCCGCGCCGTACTGAGTAACTTTTATAATATACTTTTTTTTTAATTTTGAATCTTCCGCAGCACCCCCAAATATTTTACGCACGAGTTGCTACTGGATCTAAGTCAAGAATGTACAAATTTTTACCGCGGGCTACACAAAACCACTGTTACTTATAGGAGGGACACCAAAAAATTAATATTAAGACTTGATAATGTACAATATAATATATTAAGCAAAGAAAAGGTTATATGCTATTTATTAAAAAAAAATATTAGAAAACGGTTAGAGGGCTATAAGACTCTTTTTAAATATTTTCATACATTCAAACAGAACGGCTAACAATATAAAACCGTGAAAATAGTTTTTTAAAAAATACTAATATTGTGTAAGAAAACGTTTCGATTAAAAAAATATATTGTTTATCCGAACTCACTAATTATTATTTTTTACGTGGAAGTACTCATTTTAATGGCGAGAAACCATAATTTAAAATATTTTTGGCAAATTCATACGTAATGTTTGTTTCAATTAAACAATTTTCATGAAACGTGTAAATCGAGGGATGGGTAATAAGCATTTTTTCGTAATAAAATACAACATTTATTGCTTTTTTTTATATATAACCTGTGTTATGGCTTGAAAATAACATCCATATTATTATAATAATGTAATGACGCGATGGAATTAATTAATTTATTGCCATCTACCCTTTGTTGAATAAATAATTATAGACAAATAATATTAATTGAGACAACAAACCAACTGAAATATTATATAAATTGACCAGTGTCATGGTTTGACATTCGAGGGAATAAAAGTATGAGAGACTCATTCTCATTGAATCTTTATCGAACCTTTATATGATCGAATGTTGCTTTAGAATCTTTCTGTTTTACCATCCATCCGTCGTTAAATGTAGTGTAATTTATCTATCTCAATTTATTGCTATAAGTAATGATTCAGACAAAAGTCATTATAATAAAATTATTATTTTTGACATTTATATCGGAATTACACGAAGCGAAATAAGCTAAAACTAAGTAAAAAAATAAAGGACCTTTTTACTATTAATATTTATTTAATTTTGTAATGGAACGCATTATACATTAAACATAATTCAAAATTTACAATTGGCACTGCCATTATAAATTTTGAATTATATTCGCGCGATGCGACATCATTAATTAAGCGATTTCGTTTGTGAAATTCAGCGCCCATCGGTAAATAGCGCATCGCTCCGATGATTCTGGACCGCGTGCAATTAGCTAATTACATCGAAAACAATCAATATTTATGCATTGCAAAGCTAATTGCTTGAAAAAATATTACAATTAATCCGAACAATCATTCCCGTAATTCGAAAGCAAAGCGTTCATTCACTGGAATGTATGTTTTAATGAAATTATCGTCGTGAATGTCGTAAATTGTCCGATCTAGAGATACACTATTGCATTGCCGGTGTTATTGCCAGTAACTTTTGTCCGTCCAGATCCGGTCCCAGAATTCCACGGCTGAAACTAGAACACTAAAAACACAAAGCACGTATTGCAAAACTTTTACAAAAGCGCTAAAATAATTGCGGGAAAACCAAGGGATTTTTTCAATTATAGTCGAGGGGAATGCCGACGGTACGAGAGGCAAGCACTTTTTGGACAAAATATACGTTGCTCGGTGAAAAAAATAATTTAATTACAATTAGGAAACGGGCGCCACTTTTTGAAAAGCACCGGACAAACAATTGAATTAAATTAATGATCAATTAAAATAATAAGTTTATTCATTCTTTACTAGACTGATCGCACGGTAAAACATTCTTCTTCCTTAATCGGCATCCTCATAAGGATCGTGACCATTCTTATTCCGAATCGTGATTTGAGCTTTCTAGGATCGCATTGCGGTGAAGCCTGTAGCAGGCTTTACTTGGTCACTCCGACGTCTCCTGCGTCTTTATACGTTTCTAAGAGCGAAGATCTTCTCCGTGCTATCGTTTCTTCTAGCAAGATGTCCAAAATATCGAAGAATCCTTTTGAAACAGTGGTAGAAAGTCGATCTTCTTTGTAATTCCCCATTTCTTTTAGGACATATACGTTTAAGCCCTTAGGGGTCCATGGTATTCTCAGCAGACGTCGTCAGCACCACATTTCAAAGGCGTCAATTTTCTTATTCATATTCTCCATTATGGTCCAGGTTTCTACGCCGTAATTAAAAATTGGGTATACCTGACTCTGTACTAAACAATTTTTTATCTCTTTGAATATCCCTCAGCTTTTCTAAATTGTCAATAGCTTTGACATCGCATTTTTAGCCATCCATATTCGCCTTCTTAAATCTGGCTCACAATTTACGTTACTGGTAAGTAGTGATCCGAGATATAGAACTTCTTCAACTCTCTCCAGGTCCGGAAGAATAGCAGATCTGGATAGCTGATTACATCTGTCGACTATTATCAGCATGGTTTTAGTAATATTGATGGAGAGTCCTAGTTTTTTACTTTCACAAATAACTCTTTTGAGCAGATCAGCCATTTCATCTTCGTTAGTGGCTACCAATATCGTAAAGTCAGCATATCTTAGATTTGATTTTTTTTTACACTTTATAAAAAATCCTTCTTCTCCCAGTTCCTTTGGTAGCTCGGCAGAAATAACGTCATGAGGGGGAGAGTTGTTCTTTTTTTTAATATCTTCAGTGAATTTTTGATCTCATTTCATCATAATATCTGGTTCTCGTCCATATTGCTCTATTTCTATTCTAGTCTAATTTCATCTCTGTATAAGTTTTCAATGACACATGACTTTGTTTTATAATTTTTATAGAGTAATCTTAGTTTTCTGGACAAATCTTTGGATTCAATTTTGTTTCCGCGACCTTCTATTTCTTTGATTTGAGTTGCTTTATCTTAACGGTAGCCTTTTTTACACGTTTGTTAAGTTCTTCTTGAGACTTTATTCCTCTTACTTGTATTGATTTTCTCTTTTTGATTAACTTCCGTCCAAGATTTCTTATTTCGAACATTTTCCCTTTGATATTCTCTTTCAGTGTTTAAATTAAATAATTACGGTAATACGTTTTAATAAAATATCATAAATATATTAAATATTTATAAAAGGTTCACAAACTCTGAATGAATAATTTGGAATGTTTTGAACGGACATTACGCGAAGGCGTAGAAATTCACGTTGCAAAATGTATCATATTTAATTGCATTTAAAACATTTCATGTTAAAAATAATTTTCTCCGGAACCGAGTTTGCAATTTAAATACGTTTTGCGAGTATGTGGGCGATTTTAGCAGAGTGGATTTTACACGTGTAGAAAAAAAAGTTAACACCGCAGTACTTTCCGTAGGTATAGTACTAAATCTCGAGTAGAGGCTCCACATCCATTACGGTTTCGCCTCCAAGTGCAGTATTTTTCTCACAGTTCCACCGCCAGTATGGCAGAGCACAGGTACGGTCAGTTTGTCAGTGGCAGGACACTGATGGTTTTCTGGTAAACAACAATGCTTTTAACCTGTTTATTCTTTTGAAATGGTTTTAAGGGGTTTAAAAAACATACGATACGTATAAAATAAATATATATTTAAAATATAAACGTTATTTTAAATTGAACATCGAGAAGATCTATCGGCATTCAAAGACAAAAAGCAATAAAACGCCGACTTTTTCCAATTTTTTTCTAACATCAAGTAGAAATGGATGGCGTAATAAACCCGGGTCATATATCCGATCGGTTATTTGCACCTGTTACTGTAGAAGCCGGCATGTGGTAGGGTGCAAACCGCCCCGACGACGACGGAACGATTATACCACCACCGCCTTACCACCCTCTCACCACCTACTCACCGCCCGCCCTCAGGCATCACAACAATCGCTCTAAATGGGTTACTCCCAGACGGGAAACTAAGCTGAGACTAGGGCCAAATCTGACTTTGCGTTGAATACGTATCGTTATGCCTGGGCTTGCTAGTCTGCTAGTAATTTGTCGACGGGAAGAATTATTGTAATTCTGGCCATGAATAGAATTTGCTGAAAATTATAAAGAATCTGCGCTAGCAAATCCTTTTCAAAGGCATTTCTATTTGTGCGGTTTTCGCAGTGGCGTAGTTTACAAGATGTAAAAAATAATTCTCATTATTAACCACGCCGTGAATATTTATTTCTGCAAGTTTCATGAGTCAGAGTTATATTAATTACAAAATCCTACAGTTAAAATATTATTACTTTATTATATATCCATATTTAAAGTTTATAAGGTAAGTATAGAGTATTTTTAAAGTTATTATTGAAACAAGAAGATTTTCATCCGAACGTACGACTTCGAAAAGTATTACGTATTTTTAAAAATATTCTATTATATAAGTTAGTAATTTTCTGTGATAAAATTATGCCTGTTAAGTCAATTATATTTTACTATATTACTATATATTTACTATATTAAAACTCATGCAATAGCCTTTTATAATATCTATTCAAAATATAAATATCCAACCTATTTCAGTACCATTTTCACTACTTATGAAAATATCATAATCATCGACTCACTAAATCTATTCTCGGTTTATTATTCCCAGGTAAAGTTGGAAAAAATAAATACAATCAAATTCATACACTCATAATTACTTAATGTTGCATCTCATGAATTCGCCACCATTATCATTATCTCTCAATTCTCATAAATAATAAAATATGTATACTCAACTCTTTTTTACACGGATTTTAAGATTGTTATATTAATCAGTCTAATGGCTTGTGAATAAATTCATTAATTTAATGCCATCTATCCCACGTTGAATAAATAATTATAAACAAATGATATAAATTAAAATCCAACGGAAATAATATTAAAACAAGTCAGTGTCATGATTTGGCACTGGGGGAAGAGTGTGACACTCATAACCTTTGCATCATTAGAATCTTTATCAAATCTTTATATAGGTGAACAACTTGTTTAACAAATGTTTAAATTGTTTAAAAATAAAATAAAATACACAGAAAAGAATAATAGACTTTATAATAATAAGAAATACAACAACATAGGACAGTAATTTAAAATGAAAATTAGATTCAAACACCTTAGACGCGTTGTTTATTTTTTAAGTTGAAATTCATTTGTATGAATAATATTAAATCTTATATTATTAATTTATTGAGTTTTAATTTTTCTACACTATGTTTTATGCCGAAATGTTGTCATTTTTTAAAAATAACAGCGGACGATTTTTCATTTTTCTATGAATTCTTACCTTTTTACACAATGTTTGGTGCAACGTTCCCACCGTGTAAAATTAGTTGAGATTATTATGTAATTAAAATATATCATTTAGCAACAACTTGGATGAAAAGGAAAACAGGGATAGCCTCACGCCCTTGGATTAAAGGATTAAGTAGGTAAGGATACAATGTCTAACCTTAAACTGAGGATTTAGCAGAAGACGTATGCTGCTTTTATGAGGTTAATTTACTGAAAACGTATGACTGAAATTTATCGTCAATCAGACGTCAGTTTGGTTTCAATGATTGTCCTTACACCTCCTTAGTCTTTAACCGATCCGTCACGGCGACTCGAAAACAACCGCGTCGTTCGAAGGGGTCTATTTCAAATGGAAAATATACCACAAGCATTTGAAGTCAGGATATTGATGAATTATTTATCAATATCTTGATATTTTTTAAAAAATATGGATTATCCTAAAAATAAAAATAGTTATCCATGAATATAATAGATAAAATAAAATAGTTACTAATGAATATCACTTTAGCGACTAGCTAATATAAAATAGATAGACAATAAAGAACTATTATTATTAATAATATTTATTTTTTAGACTTTTTTAGACAAAAACAAAAAGTTTGTGACATGTAGGATTTATATTATAGATTTATTTGTGAAAACTCAAAAACTTGGAGTCCCAAATATACCCCATCGACACGGCTGGGTTAAATAAGTTAGATCCTCGTTAAAAAAATTAAAAAAATGTGCAAAAACTGTGCAAATCTACGATCCTCTATTAATACAGATTTTATTAAAGCACATATCTAAATAATATCAAATAGGGTTCACACGCCGTATGAACTATCTAAAGATAACAAAAATGAACTGACTAAGTATATATTTGTCACTTGCCTTGTCGTGAAAAAGAATTTATAAATCTTTAATACTTCTCCATGGAAATAAATAATTCCGAATATCGAAATAGATACTTATATGGATATTTTATTTCATATTATTGTGTAAAAACAGAACTATTTTTAGTGTTATATAAAATGTTTCAAGTTTAAACAAAATAAAGGATCAAATATAATAAATATAAAATTGTCTAAGGATAACGTTAGAATTTTTTTAATATAATTAATCAAGTACACAGTGATGTAATTTATTCTACGCCACTGCCTGCCACGTGGACTAGCCATTAGTTTTCTCGCAGGCTTACCGAATAGACGTGAATCAATTGATTGATTTCCAAATGTGAAACGTGACTTCCAATCCGATATGTCGTATTGCGGAGGAGCAGGCTATCTGCCAAAAACGGACAAGTCTACTCAATTTTCACGATGTCTTCTATTTCCATTTATTTTTCTATATACGGGCACTATGATGAACTTGTTACGGCTACGGATAAAAGTCGGCTCATTAAATTTCTTTCATAGGGATATATGTCCAAACACGATCCATTGTGGATATTTGTTTTCTGCCATTTGTTTCCATTCCATGGCCAGAAAATGGAGAACGGTAGAAAAAATAACGAGCAAACATATATATAAACATATATCTTATATGTTTATAAGAATCGATATCTCTAGTTAATTGTTTTCATGGGGAATTGGATTGTATTAGATTACAAGTTAACTAGTATATCCAATTAGATATTGTCAGAGATTTTTTTTATTATGACGTGAACATCAATCATCCGTTGGTGGATATAAATTAATTTCCTTTTATATAATAAATTGAGAAAAAAATATATAAGCGAATCCGTTAATTGATTCTTCTTCATAATCAAAAGGAAAATCATTATAAAATTATATATTGATATAATATTAATATTTTTTGTAGCGGTTCGAACTCTAAAAAATAACGCGAAATATAAAAGTAATGTCGAGATTTATTTAAACTTTATGATTAATGAACGGTACAAGCCACAAGATGCTCTAAGAAAAATGGAATATGTATTAAAAAAATGACTATGCTAATAGTCATTAGATAAAACATGTTTGAATTATAAAACCTTGTTAAATAAGCAGTGTTTAGTGCTATATGATTATTATTTTCAGTGAATTCCATACATCCTGGTTTATTAATGTCAGTGGCCTCGGGGAATTGTGAATTGAATTAAAGTATGCAAATTCGCTGAACATTAAATGAAAATTGTATTTTTTACAGTAACAGAAAACCACATAATACACATTTCTACGAGTCGGTAGCGAGGTTGGTCAAGGGCCCTCGTAGATTTCTATCAGAGCCTGAATCCCACTTGGTGAGGCTAGTGTGTACCGGCTCCTAAGGACGATCAGATAAGGAAATATTGTCGAGGGGTCCGGCGGTGGGAGGAAGGCCTCCGGACCCGTGACGTCATCCAGACGCCCCTGTGTACATTTAACAAATACCCTTCGACGATAATTGAAACTGGAAATGAAAAATGTGCCAGTTCAAAATGTTAAGCGATTTGTAAATGTCATTAAAGTACATTTCTTCTCGTGTACACTGTCTAAAAGTGTCCTTTTTAAAAAAGAATTTTCATAATGAACAAATTTATATACATATATAAGTATCAAGTACCCCACCAAAGAGATATATTAATATATATAGAGTAAGTCCATTTTTACGTAACCGGATTTCACGTTTTCTCGCTATTTGCGTTCAATTTTTACAATCCTGTTTTATTTAAGTACATTGCGCAACGTTTTTAAATGTTAGGAATGAATATTAGGAAGTCCAACAAGATGCCACCCAACACTCTATTAATTAGAGATAATGCCTTGCACATTGCGTCTCGATTTAATAACGAAGGATTTACTGTATCAAATCGTTTCAAGAAGAGACACTCTTTGGCGAATAGATCAGTTTACGGAGAATCTCGAATTGTTGATTTGGACATCGCTGAAGATTGGAAGGAGACGAATGTTCCTGCTTTAATTGCAGACTATGCTCCAAGACATATTTTTAATGCTGATGATCAGGACTGTATTTCAATGTTCTTCCCCGAAGACATTCGCCTCTAAGGGTAAAACTTGACATGGAGGGAGATTAAATAAAAACAGGATAACTGTTTTTCTGATTACAAATTCAGATGGCAGTGAGAAGGTTTTCCCGTTAGTACATGGAAGACCACAAAAACCTCGGTGCTTCAGAAATGTCAAGTCATTACCGACAAAATATGTTAAATAAAAAGCATGGATAACTTAAAGCTTGAAGAAACATTATCGTATTCTAGATAGATGCCCTGCTCATCCAACAAAATTAACACTGAGGAATATAAAATTAGGCTTTTTTTCTTCAAATTGTACTAGTAAACTGCAGCCATTGGACTTGGGAATAATCCGTGCTTTTAAATATTACTACCATAAAAATATGGTACGAATATTATTATCAGAATTGGAACGACGAGAAAATTCCAAAAAAATCAAGTTGTATATTTTAGATGCAATAATGCATTACACTGTTCAGTCATGGAGTGAATTTGAAGAAACAACGATCAACAATTGTTTTCGAAAAGCTAGAATCATTAAGGAACAAGAAGATAAAATAGAAGATGCTAGCGATCAGAGCCTTGGAGGAGCCTGGTCAAAAACACTAGTAGAAAATATTACGGCATACTATGCTGTTGATGACTGGAAATAAATTTCTATTGTAACTTAACAAAAACGAAACAAAATAACATGGACTTCGATGATATCTGAAGTTATGGATATCGATGACACATTGAACAGTCACATCAAAGAAAACTTATCCGATGAAGAATTATATAAAGTGGTAATAATCTATCTAATTCCAACAAAAGAAGGTGTTAAGAGGCATATTGAGGGCCTTAAAAGCTATTTTACTAGCATTGAAAATGTACAAAACGAAACTTTCCTACCGATGTATAAGATCGAAAAAGCTGTAAACCAGCACTACTTAAATAAAATTAATTTTCAATTTTGTTATTATTTTTTCTAACTCCCAATCTACGTTTTCCATCAAATTATAGTTTTTTTAACGAAAACGCAAAAACGGATTATTACTGTAGATACTATTTTTACATGTCGCATTTGAGGGTATGTTTTTTCGAAATCAGTGAAAGATATAAATAATTTTTTAAAAAAAAAACGGCATTATGCATTTTTCTAAAAAGTGATAAAGGTAAAGTGTCTAAAAATATTAGAAAAACTTATAATATATTTTTGTTACTTTTGTTTTTATAATAAAATAATATTAATTTTGATTTCAACGATTTAAAACGTATCATACCGTGTAAGTCACCGGTGCCTGACACATATTTTTACTAGTACGCCATGGCATGCAACGGTGACTGACAGTTATCGATTTAAAAAAATGGTCCACAATCTCCGTCAGTTGAATGGAAAATAGACCTTAAGCATTTCAAGTCAGGATATTTATGAATTCTTTATCATCATAACTAAGAATAAAAATAGTTATTCATTATATATATATACTTTATAATTTGGTCGATATTTTGGATTTATCTACTAATCAATATGACGGGTAAATCACACGCACACTCAGCAATTTCCTGCCGCAGACTGAGGACACGCCGCCAGCTTATGATCACTAAATTTTCGCGGCATATCTTACTAATGCTAAGTGTCACTAGATATGTATTTATATATAGGGATGATAATTTATGATCTCTTTTACTTTAAAAACTTAGAAAAAACCTTATTCATTATGTCAGTCATCGATGACTGACGCAGCGTGTGATAATGTGTAACGGTAATACTAAAATATATCAACCGAAATGAAATTTTAAGTCTACTAGTCAAGATATTGATGAAGATTTCAACAATATCCTAGACGTGCTTGGGGTCTATTTTCCAATATTAATAAAAACCCTTCGGACGATGCGGTTGGTTTTGACCCGCCGTGACGGATCGGTAAATATAATCACAACCCATTCTCTTAACATTAAATCAAATTTCATTCCCCTGACAAAATCGTAAAATTTGCATCACAGAGACGGTTTGTTTGTTGACCGCAAGAAGACCCGAGACCACTCTATTATGTAAAGAGTTAAAAATAGTTGATTTCGGTGCGGGGTAACCCTTTGTGTTTTTCCGTCTCGCTTCGTCCCAGCATCCCCCGCGACGATAGTCTGGAGGGCCTGGACAAACTTGTGATGATAATTACGACGGAGATATGGGAATAGACAGCGGCAACCACTCCAATGCTTTCTGCCCGCAACTCGAGTGGTTTTAATAAACTTTTAAAAATGCGGTTTAAATAAGGCTCACAGAATTCTGCCTCAAAATTTATTTCAATTGATAAAAAGTAAATGATTTTTTTGGCATACAACTTTTAATTCTGAAATATATATCGTCTTGCCATTGGGATCAATATTTTTAGAAAAATAAATGCAACAAAATAACTGTAGCAGCAACGGCGCTATCAGTTTTATGAATTTGCAAGAAATATTGTGGTGCAGTATCCAAGGGGAAACTACTGCAATATTTTCCGTGATAAAAAAAATGGATGATATTTATCATATCATGCAGCTTTTGTTAGATAAAATCGGAATAAAAAAATACATCATCAAATAAATATATTATTAAAATAGTTTATGGCATTAGTTCATCTCCTGAATATTGTATAAGCAATTTTGCAGAATTACGAACGGTCGACTTAGAATTTTCAATAATTATCGTGCGTATATTATATAAAACGAGTCCACAGAAATTAGTAAAACGGCAAACTCAAAATGGCGTCGACGCATTTAAAGTTTAGTTAGGGCAACATCCGGCCGGCTTTTATACCCGTTTTCACTCTCTCTCCTCTCCCCACTGGCTCAATTTAAGGCAATACCGATCCAATTTAACCGCTTAGTCACCCCACAACTTGAACTATCTAATATTTTGAACAGAATCTAAAAACCCCCGGCCGCTGTATTAAATGTCAACCGCATAAAAGCGAGAGCACTTGAGGAATGAATCGGGCCTGTGTATCCTGGAGGCCATATTTACACCCAACAATGGGACTCGGCTCCACAATGCTTCACTCGCCTCACTGTATAAAATATAAAACAGGATTTTTTGATACTAGTCATGGGGCATGAACGCGAGGACCCCTTTGCTTCTGTGCCATTTTTTTCAATTGCAATCATCCCCTGCCAGAAGAAGGTTACTATTGTTTCGCTTAATCGTCCGGTTCCGTCCAGGGAGTTGAATGCCAAAGACGAGAATATTATATACTGCTTATTACTCACATGCATTTATATATTTAATAACACACGAATAGAATCAATCAGTTTGTCTGGAAAGTAATTTCGTTTTTTTTTATGATAATGAAGGACGACTTTCTTATAGTGAATAAATATTTATTGAATTATATATTGTCCATTATGGTCCAATACCAATATTTTTGCCATCTTTCTGGAAGTCGCAAGATTCCACGCTCATAACACTTTTGTTTTATGCAGGCAAAAAACTGATCCAGGTGTTTTTTGACCTCCTCATTTGAAGTAAAGCCGTCTAAAAATTTTGTAGAGACCAGAACAAATAATAATCAGAAGGTGCCAGATCTGGAGAATATGGTGAGTGTGGCAGGATTTTCCATCCATGCTGTAAAAGCTTTTGGTGAGTCAACAAACTTGTATGAGCTCTCGCATTATCTTAGTGGAACACTACAGCTTTTCTATTGATCAATTCTGACCTTTTCTGTTTAAGTGAATCCTTCAATTTGTCCAGCTAATGACAGTAACTTCAGAATTGATCGTTGTGTTGAACGGTAGAAGCTCAAAAAAACGATTCCTTTGAAATCCCACCAAACAGATAGCATCGTCTTTTTTTGATGAATATCGACTTTCAAAGTGCTTTGAGCCGGTTCATCTTTTTTATACCATTATCTCTTGCGTTTAACATTGTTGTAGACGACCCATTTCTGGTCCCCAGTGATGATGTGCTTCAAAAATGGATCATTTTCTTGACGTTTAAGAAGCAAATTACATACGTTAACATCGTAAGAACATGAAGAATCCATATGTCGAGCTTTGAGATTAAACCTGGGTGATTTAAATGATCATGAAGGTTGAATTCAATCAATTTAATCTCTCAGCGATCTCACGAGTTGTTATTCGTCGGTTTGATGAATTAATGCCTTTATTATGTCTTCATCAGCTTCAACTGGTCTTCCAGAACGTGGTGCATCTTCAACATCAAAATTTCCGCAGCGTAATTTTGCAAACCAGCCTTGGGACTGGCGTTTTGTCAATACATCTTTTCCATACACATTGGACTTTTTTTCTTGCTCAATAGCATTTTTACCTTTTTCATAGTAAAAAAAGTAAAATATGCCGAAAATGCTGCTTTTCACTTTCCATATTTGAAAGGGTCCCAATCAAAAACTACTGCGTAGAATCAATCGATTTTTTTTATAAGCAAGCCTTGCTATATCAGCTGTCAAAATATATAATGGTTATGCAGCTTAAGTTTGAAGTTGGCTATGAAAAAATACAATTAAGTCCTCTGACTTTACGAACAACCCAATATATATAACAAATAAAAATCAGCTCTCGTCTCGATTTAGGATAAAAATATTTTTATTATTTTTCGTTGAATAATCTGTATGATGCATTACAACCAGACTCGATTATAAAATGTACGCAAAGTATGTAGCGTCCCGACGTTAAAGGATTATGAATGTGCAACATTAGAAGGAGACGGCTCGAGTTAAACGTTTTGCGCTTGTATCTAAAACAAAGGCCGCTTTAATTGCTCGCTCCCACCCTTCTTCAACAGTGTAGGGGGAATGTGCAAATGGCAGAGAGACGCTGTAAACTACCGAAACAATTCTTTCATACTATTCTTTCCCTGTTCCCCGGGACGCCACTCTCTTTCTGGCGTCTTTCTCCACTTTCCCGTGCGTCCTTTGAGGCGTCGCGTGTTTTGGACAACGACAACGCCGGAATGGGGAAATGATGCTATTACAACTACAAAGCAGTGGGGATGTCTTCTCTGTGGTATGAGAGCTTTTTCAGCCATTCAAAAAAGATTGATATGAATTTCACGAACCTTTAGTAAACATATCATTTTACAAATTTTAAACACGGTATTCTAGAACCGTTTCAATTTTGTTTTAAAATAAAGCAATCAATTAAAAAATAATTAACATTCAAATACCACTAGATAAAACCATCATAAAATGTTTAATATTAGCGATTCTTTACAATGCACTAGGACAGTGATGTCCAACACGCGGCCCACGGGCCGTTTTGTTTGCGGCCCTATTGGAGTTTTCAGCCTTCTATAAATATTAATTTCATTTGCAAAAGGGCTAATTTCATTTGCAAAAAGATTAATTTCATTTGCAAAAGGATGAATTTCATTTGCAAAAGGGTGAAATAGACTTGCCAAAACTGATTAAACAAATGCTTAAATAGGTACGAAACACAAAATAATAATTTTTAAACAAATAATGACTTAAAATAATTGTATAACATTTAACTCTAAATTTGAAAATCATAGAGGGTGGGTTGAATTATGGGGGGGGGGGGTTAGGTTGAATTACATACGACATTAATTAACAAATTGTTTTTAATACTTTTTGTTTTTTATGCGGCCCACTAACAATTTCTGTTGGACAACACTGCACTAGGACATTAGAAAGGTTTAAAACATCCAAATATTTAAATATTATTTTTAACACCAAACATTACGTCTTTAATCCAGACTAAGGAATAATTTTAACATTTTAAGCATATTATATTAGTCGAATATACAAAAAAATATTCTACGATTTGATACAATCTTGGAAATAAAATCGATTAGAAATCGCGTGGAAATTGTTTTTGCATTTTCCAAAAAAATAATAATTTACAAAAAATATCATAATTCTTTTATTTATCAAGATATTAAGCTGAATATTTAATAACTTAAACTTCAACATTTACTGGATAGTTATTACAAGAAAAAATGCTATCTTTGGGGTTACCAAACTTTTTGGAAAACATAGTTTGAACAGTGTCTTATGAATGCTGAATTTTGAATATTTATATAGAAGTCTTGTGTATGAAATTACTAGGTCATTAGCTCTGGGATAAGCTATAATTGTTATTATTCATAACAGCTGTTTTTATGCTCTGAATGTTGAGGAATGTCATAAATAACATTACGATATGACACCAGTAAGAATTTATTCATCAATAATAAAACTAATTATTCTACCGATAAGAAAATATTTGGTAAAAAATCAAACATTATTAGATCTACATCAGATCAAACCCCATAGTATCGGCTAATGTAATTCCAAAACTTTATAACAATGTAATAAATAAATAAAGTCTTTAATTTATAAATCTTTGACATCAATTTTTTAATTAAAGGTGTAACAATTTGCAAGTTTACTGTTTACATGGGAAACTCGACATCAAAAATATTGAAAAATGAGGTATACGACGTTTTGATCGTGGTGTATTTAAATTATTATGTATTGATAACTTGGTTCATATTAGTCTGATATTATCTTTTATGTTATCTATTCTAGAACATCCTAATTGAATGATAAACTATTGTCTTTAACTTGAGTGGACAGCAATTTTACTGGATTGTTCGATACCTAACAAGATGATAATTGAAGCAAATTATGGTGAGAAAACAATAAATGTTTATGTAGCACAACAATAATTTGTGAAGTTCATGAGATATAACACGATTCACGTTATAGTACTATTCAATTAATAAATAAGCTTAATACCTTAAAAAAACTACCACGGTCATATTTCTATAAAAAATTCAATAAGTAATTGCAACAAGTCTCTTCATATCAATTGTAAATAAATATATTTTTTAAAAAGAATCGTCACTGACGATGAAAAAAAATGCAAAAATGGTTGCCGAAAAAAATTAAGATAAACAGCCATAATCCGATCCGAAAAAAAAATTGCATAGTCACAAGATTATGTTGTGCACGTGGTGGAATTACCGAGATATAATCCATCGTGAGATGTTATATAAAAATGAGACAATTACAGTAAATATTTACATGCCGATCATATTACAACGATCATAAAAAAATCTAATTTTTATTTATTGACGCCAGAAAAATCTATTTCTTTAATAAATTCTTAATAACATCCAGATCTGGCTTTGTCAGATTTTTAACTTTTTAATAGTTTACAAAATTCACTGAACGGAAAAAAACATTTTATTATTATGCTGTAATGAAAATGTTTGTGGCTAATATTTTTATTTGTAAATTTTAATAAGCAGAGCTTAAATTCGAACAAGTCATAAAAATATATATATTAATGTTTAGTAAAATGCGATTTATTCATTGCCCTATTAAAAGTTATATATTATTTTATTACTGTTATATGTATATATTTATTTCAAGCGTTGATTTTTTTTAAATATTTCTAAAGTTAATTTCCTGCTTCTTCGCAGTCTACATTTATCATCATTCCACGCCCTTGTCGGAACAATAGTAATATATTTAACGATCAAGTAAATTTATTCAAACTGACATTGCTATTTAAAAAAAAAAGCATTAAATATGTCGATTAATTATCAGCTCAGTAATCGACAGTAAAAAAAGCAAAGGTTTTGCTCAGATGAATACTGTATATTTTATGGATAATATTTATATCTCAATATTGATTAAAAAAGAATGTAATCTGAAACATGATTTTTTTTTGGAGGCCCTCATTTTTAATATAAATTTCGGTTATTCATGGGGTTGAAATTTCGATTAAAATGTGACAAGTGGCGCCTGGTTTTCGGCGTCACGACGCTGCTTACAAGGCTCGCACAATTTAAATATTTCGCCGGCACGTACAAGGGACATAATTCTTTTTTAAATACATTTCCCGTGTTCTTTTGAGCCCATTCCCTATAGGCGATGAGGGAAGCGGCCGGAGTGACAGCAGGAAATGAACACATGAAATAGTGCCGCCGAACCCGGTGCGGGACACCACGTCTCCAGAATTTAATAAATACAAAAGGGACACCGGTCCCTTGCGGACCACGAGCCGTCTCAGATATTTATGTTCAGCTCATGCGCAATTTGTTATAATTGTGGCTATTAAGTTTTGCAAATACTCGACCCGAATTTTGATAAATATTAAAACGTGCCAAATTTTAATATAATGGAATTACGACAAGGGACTGTTTATAAGAAAATAATTTAATATGCCGTTGTAAAAAAATACGTTGAGAATTTATGAGACTATATAGTATTTTATTATATTCTGTGCGGCAATTTAAAAATAAATATAATGAATATTATACAATGTAATTGATGATTACGGCTGTAATAAATGTGAACAATTTTATATTAAATATTTTTAAGAAAATAGCTTATACAATTTTGGAGATTTAACCCCCTATAATATATTGTATTTACCCGTCCTACTAATCATATCATTCTTAACCGTGGGCAATCAACTTTAAAGTATAAAAGTCCCCATGCGTTGACCCAAAGATAGTCCTAATCTTAATCTTATCAATGCTGTTATGAAATTGAAATTATTAAGTGAGTTTTACTATAATTATATAAAATGTTAATCTAAATGAGAACTTATTAAAAAAATATCAAGGGCTTGAACCGTTAATTTTCAGGTCGGTTTTAGTTCCAGTTTATTAAAAAATAAAAAATATATATAGGTATTATTCCGATTCAACTCGCAGTAGGTTTTTAATAGTATTTTTGGTATTTAAATTTATTTGTCACCATAATTTATAATATTTTATTTCTATTTTGTAATAAACATACAGCTATAACTATAATTAAATAAAGATATACAATAAACCCTCCCGGAGCGCGTCCTGCTATAAGCGGGTTTCTTTACTTGGTGTGACAGTCCCTCCTAAAATGCTTTATTCTAGAGCGCCGTTTTCTTCAAAACACGAAATAGTTAATAAATATATAAAATATGATTAGTAATTAAATAAATACACCACCATTCCTAATAAATCGTGCAGCTTCTTGTCTATTCGGACGACATATACATTGTGGCCAGATCTCGAGATGAGTTCTAGTGAATAATGAGAGCGGCAATGGGCATGGAACTAAGGATCAATAGGATCAAGACAAAATACATGCCCATATGCCAATGACGAATTCTTAAACCACTATGAGTCGAAAAATAAAGCTTTGAAGACGTCCATGAATTTACATATCTCGACTCACTTATTACAAATAATAATGAAACCAATTTAGAAGTACGAAGAAGAACCACGTTGGAAAACCGGTGCTACTTTTGACTTCAAAAGCATCTACGGTCGAGATTTCTCTCAAAGAAGACTACAAGTCAAGCTCTACATGACCCTAATCAGGCCCGTCCTTGCATACGGATCTGAATGTTAGGCTTTGACAAAAAAGAGGAGAATTCTGACAAGGATTGGCGTATCCGAAGCAACGAGAAGCTGTATCGACTATGCAAGGACATACCGGTAACAGCTGTCGTCAGAGTCGTCATAATCTGGTGGGAAAGTCACGTGTCAAGGATACTGGACAGTCAGCCGCCGAAAAAGCTTATAGTTAACAAGCCTTCCTATCCCCAGAGGAAAGAAAAACCAAGGATCAGGTGGTTGGACCGTGTACAGAGGGTCACTGATCATTGAAACTTACCGGAAGATGGAGCGGCGGGGCAACAGACCGGTTTAAATGAAGAAGGATATTAGATGAGACCAGGACGCCAATGATGATGACATATGTACATTGCCCTTTGGTCAACAACTTGATTAATACTAGCGCGTAAATAAACTAAAAACATAATAAAGTCATTTCAAATATATTAATGAAATAATATTTGATGAATTAGTTTCGTTTAAATTATAAAAAATATAGGCCTAGCCTTTCTATAGGGCAGGTTTTTACAGTATGCTTTATCTTGGCGCTATAAGAGGGTTTACTGTACAATTAATTAAACGAAACATAAATTAAATAAAATTAACAAATTCGTGTATTTACAGTCGAAGTGAATGTTATCTCTATTTATAAAAATAGCTTTGAAAGTAATTTCACTTGAATAAATTTATATAATTAAGGATATTCATTTTTATTTTCCTCCCAAAATTCTAAAATATAGTAAAACTGAACTCAACAAAAAAATAACATAACTGAGCTTAAGAGTATGATTGTATTTTTTCTGTCTAGTTTTCGTACATATTTATTGATATATTTATATCGATAAAAATTGGAAGTGGGGAATAAGCTTATTTGAAGTGTACCAAACCGTTTTTTTATGTTTTCGGTTCAATTTCAGTTCAAAGCCCTGAAATCTAGCAAATTCCTTTAAAATGCAACGTATTGGCGAATAGACTCACATCTTAAAACTTTTATTCCTTGACGGCTAAGATGAAAATCCTATAAAATTAGATGAATCCCATAAACTGAATGCTGTGGATTTACACATTCTGGAAGGAGAGAAGTTAAAAGATATCCTTGCTTAAATGCAAAGACTTTATCAATAAATCTTGATCGTATTTTACATCGTATCGATGGTATTACGTCACAGTGAACGTATTATTTAAGCGTTAACCAATTCATGGACTAAGTTCTACAAGATCGTCAAGCTGCTGATAACGTTGAGAATTTGTTCTAACTTCAGAATTTGCACTTGTCGAGACTCTGCGTTTAATCGATGCTGAGGCTGTTGAAGCCGGAACATAAACCTGTTCGTGACCAAACTTTACGGAAATATTCGGCTATATACGACCCTAATCCTAAGCTTTTGACACGATTTGTTGCCGTGGATAAAACCTGAATTCGCCATTACTAGCCATTCGAAAAACTGTGTCGCAATAAAATTGTGCAAAATTTTTCGTATTTGCAGAAAAGAAATAAAATAACAATATAAGTGATACGAAAAAGAATATTTATAATAAATTCGTACCGGTTTATCAAACGACCGAAATAAATAAATCTTATACAGCAAAGCTTGCGTTTGACGCTTCTCACAAATATCCTTTGAACGAAAACAATATATTTTTTTCGGCCACATAAAAGGACGCCTGTTGAAGATAAATTCGGAAAATAATCTAACATCGCGTATCCTCGTCATACACGTTTTACCACTGGTTAGAGGAAATCCATAAAAGTTAGTATCTGACCTCTCCCCGGGCGTCTTCCAGATTATTTTCTTATCACGCAAACGCTCTGCGACGAAAAAAATTAAACGTTGTTGGCCATTTTGGTTTACGGGCGCTACTACAATTTCGGCCCCACTCCCATTGTGGAGCAAACAATAATAGCTGGTTCGGGATAATGTGTTTTGTAATGGGCTCTGGTGGAAGTGTGGAAGACGAGACCGGGTGGACCGGGAGGCAGGGGCAGACTGGGCGGACTGGGTGGATCCCCAAATTGCTGAATAAAAGTAACAAATGGCGCGAGCAATGAACGGCGGCAAATTTGCACCGCAATCATCTCGCATTCCGCAATCTGAGGGTCAGACCGATTAGCGTTTCACTTAGTTTTGACTCCTAAATTCTGTATGAATTATATGGGAGAGGAGCTACTAATTTATTACAAAAATAAATTAAAATACATACATACTAAAATGTATACTTTATTATTTTATGCTTAAATTTCGAATGCTTATCAGATGGTTGGAACTTCTGAATAGACGGATAAAGTACAGGAAACAATTATAAAGCCGGACCCTACAACCAAATAGGAGATATTGTTCTTCTACCGTTTCTGCCGGAAGAACAATATCTCATCCCAATTTAATTTAGTTAAAATATATTTATATTATATATTAATAAGGATTAGGAATTAGGGAATCTAGCTATTGAATATTCACAAGCATTTGTTAAATGTTGTCGCGATCGTAGTTGGGCACAATCATGATTCCATAGATTCTACCGAACAATGAAAACCCCATGCCGCTTTCCTGGGTCTTTTCCGCTGATTCGGTGATGGATGTGCTACCAGAGGTAAATTAAATACGAATCCGCCCTAATCACGTCCGATTATTATTGTTACAATCCGTATCGATGAGCCTAGTTAACCTGGAGGACGACCATCGCAGTCCTGGCCTTAAGTTGAGTTGGACGCGTCTCTGATGCTTGGAAAGCGAATAGAAGAAGCGCAGGACTGGCAAAGACCCGCGCCCGATTAGAAGGCCATTGAAATAATAAATAAATAAATAATTTTAAAATAAAGTTGGAGAATTTTCAAAATCATATGTCTACTTATTTTTTAATTGAAAATGATAGATTACTATAGCCAGAGCAAGTTTATAACATCATCAAAAGCAATTCTCATTTATTGATTTATTTTTACAAAAAATAATTACCATTGCATTATATAACCTTCTGCCATCTATTTTCCAAATTTAAAATACCTTCTTGAAAAATTCTGCTGACTTGGAATTAAAAAATCAGAAATGGCCGATTTCAGTTCACTTTCTGTTTGGAAAGATTTATTTTTATTATAAAAAAGTGTTTCTAGAACAAAACAAATGGTAGTCTGAAGGGGCTAAGTCTGGCGAGTAGGTAGGATGCAGTAAAGCCGTCAAAAACCAAAGTCATCCATTTTTTTCAGGAACAATTCTGCGACATAGGGACGCGCATTATCGTCGAGGAGAAAGATTTTCTCCTAAAATTTCTTCTCTTCGAATCTTTCCCATTTTTTCAGACACTTCTGTGTGATGGGCCACTTTTTGCCGGTTATATTTGACAGTTCTTTGATGATTATAGTTGTTTTTTTTTTAATTTCAGATTTTATGACGGCTTTATGTACTGTACAGGGTCGTTACTTCGAGGCTCATCTTTTAGGTCAAAATTTTCGGATTTAAATTTTCTGTACCAGCGTTGACATTTTCTGACATCTAATACGTCTCCATAAATGTCGCGAATATTTCTTGTAGCGATAGTTGCGCTTTTCTTGGAGTAGAACTGAAAGAGTATGCAGTTTTGCAAATGGTCTTCGGAAGGAACAAATTCGGCCATTGCGACTGGGTCGAGTACATTTTTTTTTTGTATTGAACACAGGCGGAGACTTGGCTCGACAAGCACACAATAAAATAATACGTCTCGACTCGTCGAAGAACTAAAAACAACTGTTTCTAAAACTACCCTTTGAAAATACGACAAGACTTTTACTACACCTAATATGTCTAGTATATCTAGGTACCCACATAAAACTCAGAGTTGGCTTGTTTAATGGCATTTTGTATATTGAACAAGAGCAATATATCAAGCATTTTTCAGATACATATTGTAAAAAACCTCCGTTCAATTTTCATGCGAGCGTATTATATTTTGTTGTTAATCAAAGTTCATTGACCATTATTTCGCGCGAAAATGTGTTATATATTTACGTAATATGTAATTTTACTCTTAAAAATTTAGCGTTTTGTAGAAAATTACCTAATTACGAGTAAAATAATATAATCATCGAAGAGGATATTATAAACAATATGATGGATAGCAGCACACTAACAAAGTGCGCTGCTTTCTATACGGGAACGCCATCTTCAACTGCCTCTAAAACGCTGATGCATCTATATATAACCTGGGGGCTTCGTCGGAGAACCAACGCTTTTCTTTTCTTAATCCATGACATATGCCGATTAAATCATTCTATTAGATAAATCTCAAACAATGGGGCCCTGCTCCTGCTGTATGAAGCAATACCGAACTTTGATGCGTAGTATAGCAAAAACTTTGAGCTTCGGGATCCTTCTGGAACCATATTCGGGTTAATGTTTCCAATAAAGTTGAGTGTTGTCGTGCGTCGGAATCAGACGTGACGGCAATAGCGGTTGGGCACAATCATAGTTTCGTGGATTCTAAGGAGCTATGCGGAGCCAGGCCGCTATCCAGGCCAATTCAGTGACGTGTGTGCTGCTAGAGGTGCCCGTAGCACCCGATCAGACCGTAAATTAAATACGAATTGGCCCTAACCTCGTCTGATTATTATTGTTACAATCCACGCGCGACAGCTCGGTTTCCGGACTTTGGCTGGCGATCTGACCCGTATTCGAAGAACCAAGATTACCTGGAGATCGTCGGTCGCAGTCATGACATCATGATTGCGATGGAGGTGCCTCCAGGTGGCAAAGACCCGTCTCAGGGTTAATATGGCACTTAAATAATAATAAATAAATAAAGCGAATTTGATGTTACCCATGCTCTTATCTCATTAGCTCACTGCCGAATTGATTATGACACGACTAGGTTAATAATTAAATAAAACAAAACTTCGGTTGCATCTTTAGATTATCACATTTATAAATAGATGGACCATTTGAAGATTGACGATAAAAAAAACACAAACCTCAACTCCAAAATAAATTGGGGTCGTATTTTAATAAATAAAATAACAGAATTTTACGAACATATTAAAATACTGGCTATTCTGTAGAGTTAGATCATAGATAACAACAAAAAATATTTAACAGAATAATATTGTACAGTTTTTGTTTAAATAAACTTTGTGTCGAAATGAAAAATGACATTTCTTTTCGCTTACCTACTATTTATATTTATTATAAAAAAATTCAATATCCTCGTTTTTTTATAATTTACATATACAATCTTTATTAAATCCTCCATCCTACATTCAGATCTTGCAACCAGCCTTGAATAATAAATGGGATGTACCAAAGCACATCCTTGAAATCATAATATGACCGACGAATTTTGGCCATTTTTTGGCATCAAAAGGGCCGCGGTTTTTAATAAAGTCAGCGGGCGAGGGGAGTTTTCTTGTTAATAAGGTATTTTTTAGCCCGTAAAAACATCCCCGAGAATTATACCCCCAGCAAAATGGAAACTTCATTAGCCCCGCACACAACAACGGACACTTCTATAAATAACATCACTTTTTTTGGGGGGCGGCCGCGGAACCATTCAACTTCTGAATTTCATTAAAAAATGTATAATGAAATGATGATGGAAAAGAGCCCCGGGATTAATTAAAAGAATTAATGAGAAATGATAAAAAAAATATTCGCAAAGTTAATTGCTGTTATTTTTTAATATCCTGATTTATAATTGAAATGGAACGAGAAAAGAAACGGTTCGCAGGTACCGACGGGAGTAATAAATAGTTTAAAAAGATGTCTACATACAAGGATTCTTAGAACAACAGAAAAATAATAGAACATAGATTTTATTTAATAATTAACCTTTAAAAGAAATTATCGGAAAAGAAAACTTTAAGAGTACGAAAAGACATAATAATATTATGAATTCATAAGGATTACTCTAAGACGCATCAGTAATAACTACTAATTTAATCAAATTTAATTCGGATAAGGATAATTTACACTTTTTTTAATTTAAGCAAAAGATGTTTTCACATATAAATATTTTATATACAACATGTTTGATTTAATTATTTAAATTTTCATCAATAGATACTTTCCTATGAACATCAATTCCAATTAAAAATTGACGTAATAAAATTCAGCGAAAACTTTCTGGATCGGCTAATTATAAAAGTTGAAAAAAAGTTAAGGGGCTTCCACCGCCGCTTTCCGAGCAAATCAAAAATTAATTTTAATCATAGAACAAATGACGATTATAAATTCATCATCAGTCTTCGGCTGTTCTTAAACAACTCTCAGGCATTCCGCGGAAGCGTCTAAAATTTCTAGAATTCGCTAACTGTGTGCGTCTCCAGTGCACGCGGCTCGTAATTGCAATTAGCGGAATGGCGAATAAGCCTCTAAATAATTACGTGCTCGCTAAACTGGGGTCCGGGGTCCCTTTGAAAGTTAACTAGGAGACCACCGTGGACTACCAGCGCAACGTGTATCATTAAGTTGGGTTGTTATCCAGACAAAGGACTTTGAAGCAATGCACACTTATAATTTCCATTTCCATTTTACAGGGGTAGAATGCAATTTCGATGGAGCACTCGGCATGGTTCGAATTTTGAAACTTCGCCACTATTGTGACTGATTTATAGAAAAGCAATACAGCCAATCTGCATGAAACGGGAAATCGAAACATTCAACCATCACGTTGTCCGGAAAATAATTTCTTTTTTTTTTATGAAAATGAAAGACGATTTTCTTATAGTGAATAAATATTTTATT
>JAGXCT010034595.1:2035-22138 GCA_022495035.1 Philopotamus ludificatus
ATCTTCAGATCCCTTTATGACATCAACTATGTGACGTTGAAATATTGTATTGAATTGTTGAATTGAAATACTACAGAGATGTTGGCTGTCAATCTAAATTATACATGTGCACATATAAAGTTTTCTTTCTAATATCTTTTTAAATAATATATAGGATATAGTAGTTAATAAAATAAAAAGATTTCTCATATAAAATATAACGGTAACAATGTGCAGAAAACGGACACGAGATCGGATAGAATGGACACATGTGGTATTCTATATATATATCCTAATTTTACAAAACTTATATAGGAAGCTGGGATGAAAAAAATATAAATTCATGGCAATTCCATGTTTTATCTCTCCCTTAGCTATTGTTGGCAGCGAACATTCCAGTCTGCACTACTCTGTAGTCTATTTAGTAAAGAATATTTATGAGTAACAATAGTAAAAGCAACAAAAAAAATCAGTTCAAAAGACAGAAGCGGAAATCCTGAAAAAACATAATGATTTGTTGAGATAATTGATAACTGTTTCGAACATTTCCTGACCCTTTCACACGAAGAATGTAAGAACGATAGTAATGTAATAAAATTCTATGACGGAACAAGCAAGAAACCTACTGATATCAATATAACAGCACTGTTGGCGATAGTAGTAACCGCATCACGTATTCTAACCATTCTCACGATTTGCTTAAAAAAACAATAAATGTTGACGAATTCGATATAATACCATCGATGTAAAATGATACAACTATGACTTAATTTAAAACTACAGAATGTAGATGCATTATAGACTGATAATTATGACAAACAATCCATTATGCTACACAACATACGAAATTAATATAATATACGCACAGAATTTGACTTCATTGGCTTGAGTTTATTTACCAATTATGAATATTAATAATTTATATTATCCAATCGATAATTACACAATTAAATTTACTTCTTAATTTTGAGATATTTTATAAAATATGAATAGATTGCGATTCTTCATGTATATGTATATTGATGTATAATGCAGTTTATTACTGACGCTTTACAACAACATGTGTCGTCCATTTAAATTAAATTATAATATCATAATCGATTTTTGATTGCTTGATTACCATGATATAGCAATAAATGTTATATAATTACAACACAAATTGGTGAGAAAAAGTCATTTGCCAATTTGAAGAGTCAATTTTAGCATAATAACTTTCGCGCTGATGAATAGCATCGCCTACGATAAACAATCTAAACTCGATAAATTTCCCTGGCTCGTGTCCTGCCGCGAAAGTGGGTCAGAGAAAATGAAGACTAAGTTCCGCGGAAGTAGACTATAACAAGCTTATCATCATACGTTATGTATTATTACACAATAAAAATAATGAGTCGCACACCGAACACGATACGTATCATTTTTTCGACAAAACGAATCGCACACGGCCGTATATGTCGCGCATATGTACACAGCGATGGCACACCTCTGATCGCATATAACAAGACGCGATGTACGTATCGATATGTAGAGTGGGCCCTGAAACGGTCCTCGCCAATGTTGCCAGCTCGGGCGAAGGCCACGCTCGACTGGCAGCACCGGCGACCCACGTCGCCGGAAGTCGGAGACAAGTGCGCTCGGAGTTGCGCAAAGCCGGCGGACTTGCGCTTCCAGCAGATTTATTTGTACAATTTCTTCGCGGCGATGAAAAAACAGCTGTGAAAGTAATCGCCGGATCGGCATTCTCAGCATTTAACAATAGAACGGGACAGGTAGACGTGTTCACGGTACATAATATATGTTCTTTCATTCTTGGAAAAATTATATTCTACACGCTAAGCAAGTGCAATAAAAACTCCAGACTTGCATTCGAGCCGCATTTCGTTCGACGAGAAATAAAGAGTGAGCAATTCAATGTTAGCATATCAAAATAAATAGTCAAAACTTTTCATTTAATTATCGACATACGACCACCTTGACTTACGATCATTTGCACTTACGGCGAATAGAAAAAGAAAAGAAATCTGGATTTTATTCAGTTTTTGTCAAATTATCATGTCCAGCCTTAGTTTCCCCACTGCTGGGAGAAAGCCTCTCCTCTATTTTTCCATTTTGTCCGGTCATAGATTGTCCTCTTCCAGGTGGTCAACGTATTTGACAATGTCGACCCTCCATCTTGTCGGGGGTACTTTTTTGACCTGTCCACATCCTCCAGTCCATGATTTCCGGCTCCATTACAGTCTTCCCTGCGAGCCACATGGACAATCCACCGCTACTCAGGCGATTCCTGTGGCAATGTCAGTCACTTTGAACTTTTAGACTAGTCCTGTCGTAAGTGTCCAGGTTTCGGTGCCGTAGGTCATTACCGAAAGAATACATTGATTAATACTTTTAATTTTTTTGGCATTGGGGGATTTTATCCCCATCCCAGTTGTATACTTCTCTTGTACTACTTGTCGAAGTTGAATTGTCTGGCCGAGGTAAACATATTTTCGTACTACCACTAGAGCAGTGACTCTTAACCTTTTGAGTAAGCCGCACCCCTTTGAATCTGAAAATAGGTCTCGCGCGCCCCCATTGAAAAATGTGTTTTGATTTTTTTATTTAAAAAATACATTTTTTTGCGAAATATATTATGTATTTAAAAAAATATGTACATTTTATAATATACAGTAAACCCCCCTATAACGTCGGGATAGGTTCCACGTAATAGGGGGGGACGTTATAGGGGGTTAAGGTTTTTCAATTTTATTTTTTGATTTAAAGGAAATCAGTAAATCAACACATTCCATTTTTTTTCACATTTTCACGTGTTTACCAGCGCAAATGACTAAGCTCGCGCGATGAGCGATATCTCGTATTTTGGCTGACGTAATCTTCCACCAACTTGCCGGGTAGAGCAGATCAACGCGATAATATTTTTTATTAGTTAAATTTTATAAAATGCTTAGCATATGATGAATAAATGTAATAAAAACTATTCCGGGAATATGTTGTATTCAACCATAATACATAGAATTAAACATCGAAATCGACGCATATGGAAATAATTATTGTAGAGACCTTGTTATTGTGATTTTAGATCATATCATTAATAAGATTAAGAGGTATGCACGTATATTACGCCAATCAAATGGTTAAAAAAAAACGTGAGCATCGATTTACTCGATTATAATTCGTTCCATGGATATAAAAGTAGAAAATATTTTCTTACTGAATGTGTGAATATCCCTGGAATGCTCTGATAGCCTCGTGCCGATAGCCTCGTTCCGATGAATCACCAAATATTTTTATTTAGTTTCATTATGTCATTGCGCGAACGTTATAGGGGGGTTCGACGTTATATGAAAAAACCGCCGCAAACGTTATAGGGGGGAAGTTATATGAGAGGACGTTATAGGGGGGTTTACTGTAGTACATTTCAACAAAGAAACAATTGGGCGAAACCAACGAAAAAATTCTAGTAGTTTTCAAATATCACAAAAATAATTATTAGTTAGAACGTCTCGCACCCCCAGATATATCTTCCCGCCCCCCTGGGGGTACGCGCACCCTCGGTTAAGAACCACTGTTCTAGAGTGAACCTCTCGACCGAAATCAGTTTATGGATTACTTTGCAATTTATCACTTTTGTTTTGTCCATGATCGTTTTTAAATCGACTGATTGATACAATGTTTTTTTATAGATCTCGCCATGTTGTCTAATATTCCCTGGGTTTTAGAATTTCAAGTCCAACGAATAAATTATCTAATTACGAATTGATAATTATGTTTTATTGATTAAAAGTACAGGCATTCGTGTAGATGAGCGGTAAAAATTGCTGCAATTGCGTCAAGGTCTTTACGGGGAAGTAAGTGGTGACGGCAAAGCGATGGCTGCTGACGTGGATGTCGCCGAGGGGTTGTCGACGTGTAGCGATAATGTGACGGCTGCTATGGACAATGATGTATGATGAAGGGCATTTGCGCCGGCTTCACTGAGGTCGTCGTCTTACGGCAGAGGGCGTAAATACGATGATGTGCAGGACCACTGATTTATCGCGAACAAAAGTAATACAGCAGTTGCGCTTCTTAATGAATGGAATTCTTCATCTCTGAGAGTATGCGACCGACGAGCAGGGTCCAATCGGGAATTGCGTTTGCACAAGACTCTTATACAGAGTCCAGAATAATTTCAGCTCTGGGCGAAGCACTGATCAACTCTCCTTAGGGATTGATTCTGTACTCATAATTTTTGTGCTTCGACTGCAGAATTCAATTTGTCTGCAGCTGTGTGAATTTGCATTTGTATTATTGTACGGATTAATTGACGTCTGGGGTTGTTAACACTTTTGTTCTGCGTTTTTTGCATGCGTTGCACAATACACATTTCTTGGAATATTTTCGTGTTTAAATACGGTTTATTATTTTGTTCGCATTCCTAAACAAAATAATCGGTTGGTGGATGAATATTTTCTGCTGACGAAGTCGTAAAATACTTGAGAAATGCGCAAAACAAATAATAATTCTCTGTGTAATTTATCTCGGTCGAATATATTAAATCATAGGGGGATCATCTTGTGATCTCCGAGAAGTTAAGCTGCTATTAGCGTCCATGCGTTTCGGCTTAGGGCCTATGGAAGAACCACTGCAGTTTAAAAAAAAAACAAATACCATTAATGCAATAACTAAAAATTCGCAGGAGTCGCCAATGGATATAATTTAGTCGATATTTTTTATTTTTTAACCAATCAATATGACGCGTAAATTCTAACGCTCTCGGCGACGTCTCACCGAAGACTAAGCTTTTGGCGCACGTGTTAATCGCAAGTTTCACTGGCTTCGGCACATCGTACCGGATGCAAGCGAAAAAACATCGCGCCCGCAGTAACAGAAGCGAATATTGTTTTTTGTTTTTTTTTGCAAGTGCAGATAATAAAGAAAAATGTTATATGTACAATTTATATTAAAAGTCCCCATCGGCATGGCTAGTAAGTAAAATAATAAACCGACCACATACCTTTTATGTCTACTATATTATATAATCGGAGGAACGTAATCCCGTCGTAAGTCGAGAAAAGACTGTACCAATTCAAAATGGCATAGAATTTCTCGCATACGTTAACGTTCGAAAGGTATAAGCGAATTCCTTGCGATTTTAAACATTGTTGCACGGAAGCTATTGAAATTCCAGGCGAGTTTCGCCATAGCCGAAAATTTCGTCAAAGTAGCGATTGCATCTCGCATAATACCTATGCGAAGCGAAAGATTAGTGCCACACCATTATCCGTTTACATCGAATGTGTTATGATGAACTTTTAGAGGACATTATGTTTGCACAATGATCGCGGCCGGCCTATTGTTCCGGGGAATCAACCCGGTCATCATCAATGGCGATGTGGATGTTGGTAATTTATTCCAAAATGGTCTAATGTTATGTAAGTAACGGTCGCAGAAGAAGGCCAGTCATCGTCGGCTTCGTGACGTCAAACAAATGAGATTCTGATGTAGGAAAGCGGATCAGCATTGAACCTTTCTTCGTGCGGTCGATTGCATGGAATGATGATTCACCGCGCACAATACGTTATACTTTCTAACGACGTATAATATTTATATAATATGAAATTTTCATCCCCGTGAAACTCTAAATAATAAAATCATCGTTTTACATAAAAGGTCTAGGTCGATTACCTGTCGAAGGTTTATGACTCGTACATAATTTAAGGTCGATTCCGAACAAAACGAAGGCCCCAAGACGATCCGACCTCGGGGCTGAATTATCCTCAGTTTCATAAATTGTCGTGATTGGAATGGTAATTGGACCGTGGAATTTATTCTTCTCAAATTATGTAAATCTTTGCGCCACAAATGCGAAGCACCTTTAAAAGTGATTTTAATCTGTTATGATATTTATTGTGTATTTTTTTTATTCCAGTAGTATAATTTAAACAGTAATAAAAAATGCAGTCGATTAAATCGAAGTTCGATGATCACTGCCATATTTTTTTAACCGTAACCTGGCATTGTTGGCATTAAAATACCAACAACCGGCGATTGTGTGAGATCTTTTAAGTTTTCGACCAGCAGAAGAAGCTTGTTCGGTGAATATCCTTGAATGGGTCGAAACCAGTCTCGTCGGTATTGAGACACTGATAGTTCTCTATAAAAAGACCTTGTCGGTCCGAGCAGGTGTTAATAAAAATATTTATATAAGATCGGCGTTTATACCTGTCACTCTATGACAGTCAGTCTAAATTCAATTCTCACATATTAAATGGTTCTGAAGTGTGACCTTAGATTGGCGACAAAATCGTTTATTTACATTTTAAATCAATAGTTAGATAAGATATTTTATTAATTTTCTATGAATTCGGCGACGGTTAACGTAAGCTTGACTCGTGTATTATCGAATACTTATTGATCATTGTAATTATCCATATCGACAACGAAAATATTTATTTAATACTTTGACTTCTAAACAACGATACATCGTTGTTTTTTGTACCAGCGAAAAGAATCTCTGCAGCCAACTGGTTAAAATGATTATTCATCATGATAAGAGGTGTCATATAGGCAACTGCATAAGTACATTCATACATGTTCACGACAGTCATGTGTGCATTCTCCCTCGACGCATCTGACTAAGCCCCCTTCCCACCTCCCAGCAAGACCTGCCTCACTCTGCAGTTACCCCCTAGCTGGTTGCGGGTTGATGACCGACCGCTAGGCTAAAAATCCTTCCAGCAAAAAATAAAAGGATAGACGTCTCGAAAAGTTAATGCGAGCTCAATACAAAAAATAATAACGTATAAAATATAAATAATAAAAGTATAAAGCAGGGCCAATCAAACTTTTAGGCATAAATAAAAATATACGATTAATTTAAATACGGCAGACAACATATTGGTAAATAATATAAACATGATTCCTATTGTAATACAAATCAACTTCTCATTCATCAAAAGCAAATAAATCATTTTGTTCACACCTTTTTATTATTATTACATATCTCAGTCAATACCCTCAGATTGTTAAAATAAACACAGCATGGTCAAATCTTGAAAATGTAATGGTTTTGCCAAGTGTTTTTTTTTTTTGAGAAAATTCATATAAGATAAATCACTGTTGAAAATAAAAATAAGACACAATGTAAGAATCGCGAATATGTTCCTTTACCTTTGAGCGATATTTTTTCCGCCATCAAGTTCATTGTTCGCTGAATAATATTTTCTTTATTGTTTTGAACATTTAAATGGCGACCAATTGAAGCAATTGCGGGTGTCTAAAAAGTTTATCTCAATAAACCACCAACATTAGTATTAATATAAAGTCTGCATTAGTAATTTAGACCCTAGATACAATTTTGTTAAAAAAATATTACTTAGTTACAAGACTTACGGGCTTTTGTAAATAAATTACATTGCTGTTTTATAACAATACGGTCAGAGTCAGTTCTACTAGTTCAGATGCAAGTTGAATTCATACAAAAAACATTTAGACATAATTAGCATTCTTTACATACAGTAAATCCACTTATAACGCCCCCTGCTTAACCCTTTCAGTGCGGGGCGCATGACGTACATGCGCATACAAATCGTGTCAGGGTGCGGCCGCATGTCGTACATTCGCGAGATTCTTCAAAACTTTAACTTGTCGTTACATGTAAACTAGATCGAGTTAAGTGATGGTGTTTGTTTTAAAAATCAGCTAATAAACACAGCTATCAATAAATATACAACATATCATAAGAAATTTGTAGGAACCATGTAATATGTTAATATGAATAGTAACGATTCAAATCGCGCGTGGTGTCTCATTCAAATCTCCGCAGTAGTATCGGTGACGTATCTCGCCTCAGGGGTTGTTAAGGGTGTTCCACGTACCTTATGTTCCACATACACGTATACGGATGTAATGGTATAAGAAAATTGCATTTCGCATTTTTGATTTTGATTCGCATTCCCATTTTTTTCTCACTTAATCTCTGTTTAAGCAATTGATATTTTGTTCGATTGATTATTACGAAAGTAAAGCAAATCGAGTTTATTTTTTTAGTTGAGATGGAAGAACATATTCTTATCAACATGTTTGCATAAGTCTCTTATAGGAAAATGGTCTAATATAGCGGTAAACGGTGAATACAAATTTACCTCGCCAAAAAAATAATTTGGTCCAAAACGGCGCCGCACTCAGATGCAGAATCGGATTTAGACCCGCCGCATTGAAAGGGTTAAGAGCGGTTTTCTATAGCGTGTACGGCAGTGTACGCCTCATATAGTGCTCACTTCTAAAGCGCCATTTTCTACAAACCGCTAAATTTTTTAAGTTGAATTACATATTTAACCTAGCCGTGCTGATGGGGTGCTATTTGGGACCCCAAGTTTTTGGTTATTCTAGAATAACTCTTTTCATATAAATCCTACATGTCACAAACCTTTTTGTATTTGTCTAAAAAAGTCTAAAGAATAAATGTTATAAATAATCATTGAACTTTATGACCGCAATTACGAAATAAAAATTAAAACAACAATATTCCCTCCTGTTGCCAGGGGCGCGATGATTTTCTGGCTCGCATGCGGTACGAAGTGCCGAGTGCGAGTGAAACGTAGTAGTGACACGTGCTCCGAAAACTCAGTCGACGGCATGTATTCGATCTGCGGCGAGACAAGTCAAGATATTGATTAATTATTGATTGACTTGAAATGCTTGGGGTCTATTTTCCATTATAAATAGACCCTCTTCGGACGACGCGGTTGATTTCGAGCCGCCGTGACAGATAAGTTAAACGAAATTAAGGTATTTTGGTCCCTTTGCTTGATAACAAAATATAAATTTTAAAAATACTACCAAAAAATAGTAATCCAAAAATTTGTATATTTGCCTAATCTTCTATAGCGTGGTCCCTATCTCGGTGCTTTAGGAGAATTTACTATAAGCCAAAAATTATTCACAATACATTTATTACAATCAATCTGGACTATTTTCATCATCTGTGCTACTTATATCTAGTAGTAGCTCTTGCAACTTTTCAGCGATTGCAGTGATGGTGGTTTTTTTTCTTATAAACATTTCCACGGTTAGTTTGCATAGTTTTTCATTTCTTTTCTTTATAAGTTTCATAATAACAGACAAGGGTGTGTAGAACTCGTGCTTCGTCAATCTCAATCAAGTCTTGGTTTGTGAGTTCCTCAACTCGACATAAAAAAATTGTACCATATTTTTGAGACATGAAATATTTGTCAAAAACTGAAAAAACGGTTTTTTGTGAGTCGAGAACTAGCTGTATTTAGAAGTTACAAAAACAATCAATACCAATGAAATGCCACAAGGTTGGAAATATAATTACGTAATATCATAGACAACATCTGCATCATTTACGTAATACCAATATCATAAATTGCTCTAAAAGTATATTTTACATTAATTTATGCTTAGGATTCATGAAAGTCATTGATTCTATTAATTGCACAAGAGTATGTATCAGGTGTCCAATTTGCAAGCTGGCGGTTCTGTACCTGATCTCATAAATCAATAACTATGCACATACATACGTCTGTGAGCAAGATCGCGTCAAGGCAACGATGATACATATGGATATAAACGTAACATGCATAAAGCGAAATTTGATAATATTTAGTACATGTTACAGATACTTTGCTCTAAATATATTAAATCAAACCAAACACACACATGTTCTTGGTTTTCACGTCGTCTATATATAATGTGTAGCATACGCAGCAGGGCTATAAACTCTGGCAGGTTCAAATATTTTTTGTAACTTTTTTTATTTGACAAGGGATATTCGACCACTTGTGTTCATCGGGGAATTTAAAATTTTAGTGCCAACATCATCCCTAAATATTTGAGAAACGATAACCGAACGTGTTTAGAATGAAAATAGATAAACCAACAAAAAATCCCTTTTTATCATGGATGCCATCCACATGTTTGTCGTAAATAAAATTATTTTAGTCGGTATTATCGTAGATAATGAATTTCAAGATAACATCGATGACACATTTATATTCGTGTATGTTAGCAGATAACAGCTGGGTTAAAAGGTTAATAGTTTTAACATAATAAAGACTATGATTGACAAAAACGTGAATACGATTATCAATTGCTAAGAAAAATAATGTGGTAATAAATATACGCGGTATACAATGTGTAATAAATTTGAATAAAATCGATTTTTATTTAATTATAGCATTGTGATTTAATCAGCTTGAAATTATAGATAACGATAGTGTATATATTTTTTTATTGTTGTTATAAGTTTTATTTGTAAAAAAAACTGAACATATCTTTTATCAAATCGCAATTCATATACGAGAAAATGAATCGTATAACATCAGATTTTAATAAAAATCGTTTGACATTCGAGAGTTGATTCTCGCAACAGTTTCAAAATGTGGAGGTCCAAACCGGTGTGTGTTTCAAAACGAAAGTATAACCCATTTTCGTAAGCCGACGGACCAACCAGTCTTCTGCGGCCGTCGTATGAAAAATCAACTCACTCCACTTTCTCCGCTTGATAACTATCCGAATTGCGGCACCAAATATTTATATCTAAAATATCAAACACACACTGAAAACCAAGGGCAAACTAAAGATAAATCACGGAAATATGTCTGCCATTTCCTGACTCTAATACAGCCATGCCGCGCTTGAACTTGAGACGCCATTTGAGATTTTTTTATACCTGTATTATCAAACAATCTAGTTATACAGGATCACATTTACATAACTCAACTATTTTTAGAAAACAATTCGAAGCAAACATCGTAAGAAATTCAATGTCCAAATTAATAAATGTTAACGCAGAAAAGTCTTATCCCAAACACGAGTCGCTTTCCTGGAATCCATATGAAGATAAATTTAATATTTTTTTAATATTTATCATACGAAAACTAGAAATAAACCTCAAAATATATAAAATATATAATACAATAATAAAGAATTTCACAAATAACGGGGCTTTGGCTAGAATATTATTACTAATAAAAAAATATAGTTGCCGAGTTGGCGTAACACAAGCCGCGATATTGTAATATTACCGTACAACGCCATATGTGAGACGAGTTTAGAAGCTCCCTCCCATCCCAACGCATAAAACAAAACCGAGAATATGGACAATCAACGGATACCAAACGAAAGATTGATCAAAAGATATACCTGAGACATTCTCAGAAGTTCAGAGACGGCGGCCGAACCGTGAAAATTCGCCCCGATTCGCTTCGGTTTTAATTGGAATCGGTTAGAATCTTCCTTATCGGCCTTCAAGATGGCGGCTGTTATCGCGTGTTATATATGTGCACGTTGCACAAACGTTACTAATACCTACTCCAACTTCTTCACGTTCTTCTAATATTAACGCACGCCCGACCGCTGCCGGCTTGCACCAATGCCCTCGATTTTCAGCCATCCAATATTCATACGTGCTATTTTTATGACTGTTTAAGCGGGAGGTCATGCATTGCCTTGTAGTCGAATGATTCTATTTTTTATTCCCGTCGTATATTCCGTATACCGAGAAACGGCAGTAAATTCGCAATAAATATTGGCGTATAATAACCGAGGTCAAGTTTAACATCGTCCGCGTAGACATACAACGTATGTATCAAAAACGACTTTAGTTTAATCCAATAATAATTATGTAGATTAATTAATGACAATTGTCTATTATCATCGATTATTCTGGTGACGATCAACAGGTGACGGCCATGGAATACAGTATTTATTGCGAAAATAATTTCACACAGCGACGACAAAACTGTAATTTTATTATCAAATGAGTGTTTGCGGTTATAGCATCTATTTCTGGACCGGATTTCCCCCATTTCCACGTCTTTCCAAGACAAAGGAGAGATGGTGTTTAAGTATACATTGGGGTCGTTTCCTTCCGACCTACTTGTGTTCAATAATTTATCTACCCGCTCTACTCTGCGAGAAATGAAAAACTCCTCTATATTAAAAATACGCCGTCTGGTCCTTATGCCGAGATTTTTCATTTTCAGTTGTGAAAACCGACGCCATTTGTAATGCGATATAAGGCCAAATTGTGAATTAATGTTGAAAGTGGGGTTCACATACAAAGGTTCGGCTCGTTGAGGAAAACAACGGCATTAGCCTCGCGTCTATTAAAAATGCTGATTGACAATCCCGAACGCTGTGGCACTCTCATTGTCCGATTATGCTCACCGATAGACGTGATGGCCACCGTCTATTTTTGTCCACAGCTGTTATATTCCTAGTACGTTTTCATCGCGCAAATTTACCGCGTCGAAATAGCTTCAACCACACGAGGATACCGAGTCGTTGTCCCCTCCTGCTTCAAAGGCACTCTCTTAAAAAAAAACAGTCGATAGTGGCACGCAACGAAGATAGTACGAAGTACAAAAAAAGTTGACCTGAACGTCGAGGTCCGTGCGCGTACATAGCAAATTGGGTCATAAGAACAGGAGAGCGCAAGGGTTACATTCCTACGAAGTAGATGCATGCGAATGGTGGATCGATGAACCGGCGCTTGTAGAGTGTAGAGCTAAGCACGTATGTGGAATGAGAAGTGATAGAGAGCGATAATGGCTGCAATTAACCGATGCAAGCACCAATCTCGACGGTGCAGTTGGTGAACCATGTCTGGAAAACGAATCGATCAGTACGGTTACTTACATTCAGTGGCGGCTCGTGGTTAAAATATTTGGGGGTGCTGCGGAATATTATCCTAGCCAATTTGGAACCCCAAGTTTATGATTTTTCTCGAATAACTCTTTTCATATAAATCCTACATGTCAGAAACTTTTTTAATTTGTCTAAAAAAGTATATAGAACGAATATAAATAATCATGGTCCGTTATTGTTCGCAATTGCGAAAAAAAAATATAACAACAATATTCGTTTCTATTGGCACGAGCGCGGTTTTTTCTTGCTCCGTACTAGATGCAAGCGAGAAAAAACCTTGCGTGCAAGTACGAGTGAAACTGTACTAGTGACACGTGTGGCGCGAACTCTGAGGCGGCGGCGTACCTCAGTCTGCGGCAGGACATTATTTGTTTGGTAAAAAAAACAAAAATATCGACCAAATTATGAAGCATATCATAAATAAATTTATTATTTTAATAATCCATTTTTTGGGCATTTTAATTCAAGATATTAATGAAGAATTCATCAATATCTTGACATGAAATTCTTGGGGTATACAGTCAACCCTTCTATAACGTTTCCTGTAAATCGCTGTTTACTACAATTCTAATATTTTTAAGGTCAATTTAGATAACAAATATATTTTTCGTCAATATGCTTGGGGGTGCTCCATCTCAGTGTTTATGGACGAGCCGCTCCTGTTTACATTACTCTAAAAATGGTTGTAAAAGCAGTCGAATGTCGAAAATTAGCGTTGTCCTTCATATAAATAATTACAGATTACATTGAAATACAATGACTGTGTACAGCTCCAACTCGTGCCAATATATTTGGCGTAGATAATAAATTAGCTTTGTAACCAACATAATCTTATTTTATCCGAAACTCAAAATCCGATAGCAATTCGATATTTAAATGCACACATGATGTAATCGTCGATTGAAATTCTGATCTATGATATTGATAATAGCAATTCAACCGAATAAATGGCCGCGAGCAAGGTCACGGTCGATCAACGCGTTCGACCTCATCCCTTTCTCTATACAAACACAGTGTACTACAAGTTCCAACTACATGATGCCTTTGTTTTGTCAGAGATTTAATCACATTACCTTTTTAAGATACAATTTCATTCAACCCTCCCCTAGTCTGACGCATACTATAAATAAGTTGACCCGGAGAATGACACTTTGCCGAAAGTCTCTGGGTCAAAACGCCGTCCCTATCCGGGCTGCGGGTGGGGGGTGGAAATGGATACGGCCGTGCTCTTTTCCCGGCATGGGGGAACTCGGTCCATGGGGAAGTAGAGGAAAGGGCGTCCGAACAGTAAATCCGTGTAATTTTCTATACGAAGGGGCTCCGTCGAAAAATATTGATTCAGGGGCATTGAACGTTTGCTATGGCTCGGCTGCCTCATTTCATTGCACAATCCGGTTACATCAATTATTGACGTTTGAGATTGTTTTTGAAGAAAACTTTAATCATTTGAGTAAATTTAATTTTTACGACATAAAAATGAATCTTAGCGATACAGTTTTCGATGACCGGTGTGCAGAGCGTGCACTCAGTCAGCGAACCTTGATCGACACGATCACGGCGATTCGGCAACAATTTCAATAGAAAACAACAACCTCGATTACGTGTAGAGAGAGATGCACGGAAGCGAAACCGACACCGTTACAAAGCCATTTCTCTTTCCGCCAAAACTATTAACATCTGGCAGCGTTATCGAGTCAAAAAATATACAAACCGATTCGAAATATAAATCTGACGAAATAATTCATCCGATTATTCGGGATTTACCCAATCGCCTTCTTTCTTCCGTACAGTGCGGAGACGGCAACATGGACGGTTGGAATCACATAACATATTTTTACATCGAGTGTACAGTAATAATAAAATAAAATGTATGTGCGAGTGTTTCGGCGGCGGAGTAGTGGGGACCGGCAACGGAAAGGGCCGTTGACTCGCTGCCACGGGGTCACTGGTTCGGATCTGGCTCTAAAAAATAGCGTAAAATCTTCAAGAAGCACGTTATCCACACACGTGAAACTCTAATCTAAACTAAATTATATTAGAGAATTGTTGCATATTATACGCGCGACGACTACAATATCAATGGTAAAATATTGACGCTGAATTACATTCTTGCGTAACACGCACACATTGTATGTGTCAGCAGATTAATATTTTTACATTTCATCTGACGCTGTGGGAAGTTGCGGAGTGCGTTTGATGTCCGTTTATTACTTTTACGGGACGCAACTATTTAACGGTATCATCAATTGAAACATAGATGCGCGGCCTACCAAATGGTGACCATTCCGAATCGATACCACGCTCGATTACGCTCACCTATGGCGCAACGACGCAGCAGCGATCTATGACGACGCAGAGCATCTGCCAGCGAGCATCACATACGTGACTCTTGTCGCCGTTACTGCAAACACGTGACGCCCAACGACATATCGGGGCTTCGAGCCGGAACTAAACCGTTATTTTTAGCGGATCGAAAACCGGAGCTGAACCGAAAAATGTATCGGTTTATTTCGAAACATGTCCAAACACACGTCAATACAATATTATTCTACGCGACAGCTGTATTTTGTTACTTTGTATCGTCGCCACAACTTTTGAAGTTACTTTAATCCATCCGTCACAGTGGCTCGAAACCAACCGCACCGTCCAAATGAAGTTCATTTTTAATGGAAAATAGACCCCAGGCATTTCAAGCCAATCAAGAATTAATCAATATCCTGACTTAAAATGCAAAAAAATAGATTATTCCAAGAACAAAAATTGTTGTTCATTATATACTTCATAATTTGATCGATATTTTGAATTGTTTTACTAATCAATATGACGCCTAAATGACTCGCACACCCGAGGATGTCTCTCAGCAGATTGAGTATATGTCGCCGACTGAGTTTTCGCGACACATGTCACTAGTACATTTCAAACGCACTCGGCACATCGTACGGGATGCGAGCGAGAAAAAATATCGCGTCCGCGGCAACAGAAGCGAATATTGTTCTTTGTATTTTTACATTGACATTACTATTTATTCATTGACAATAATAGTCAATGATTATTTATATTTATTCTTTAGACCTTTTTTAGACAAATACAAAATGTTTGTAACATGTAGGATTTATATTAACACTATCGTGGGCGGACCAAATTAATGGTGATAACATTAGCATTTTTTTTATTCGTGATATTGAAATATAATCTAATATATTTCAATGAGTCGCGTTGCAGATTCAGATCAATAGAAAATAATTGATTCACCGGCCATAAACGGTTGGCGCGATCATGATGCATATACGCATCACCGGCCGCCAACGTTCGGGCCCGCGATGATACACATATGATACACCGGCCACGAAAGTGTTAAAAGAGTTATTTAAGAAAAAATGTGGTCCCAAATAGACCCCATCGGCACGGCTAGGTTAATATTTAATAATAAATAAATATACCCAAGAATCCTGTATACTTTAACCGTGAATATACTTCTATATAGCGCTCCCTGCTATAGAACGGCGTGTGAGACAATCCCTCCAATAATGTTTCCTTCTAGATCGTCGTTTTTTACAAAATGCTAAATTCTCGAGTTTAAATTACATATTTCTTACATTATCGCGTGAAATAAATGTCAATGCCCTTTGGTTGATAACAAATATAACACGCGCGCGTTAACAAACTATAAATAGAACAAGGTCAATTAAAATATGTGAAATTTGCAAAATACAATTAAAAAAATATAGCTCGAGATTTGTTATTTTCATAGTCTTCTATAGGGTGGGTTTCTATAGCGTGATGTATATCTCGGCGCCATAGGAGGGTTGACTGTATCACACCTTTAACATGTATTGTGCCGTGTCAGTCACAGGTGCCTGACAACAATTTTTACCACTGTGCCGTGGCATACATCGTTGATAAAAAGTTCACAATATCCCACAGTCATCTGTAAACGAAGTTTTAACATATGAAGTTCTTCTTGATAACAAAGCTTTTTAAAAAAATCGAATGAATTATTCCAAAAAATGCGATGGATAACAAAATACGAGGATTTTATTAAATTGTATCATAAATCACTTATGCATAGTATTACCACACGCCGCTTCAGTCGCCGGTGACTGACACCATAAACAAGTTTCTATCTAAGTTTATTAAGCAAAATGAACCATAATTTATCATCCCTATATATAAATAAAATATAATTATCCTTATAAATACATAAAATAAAATATATATATTGGCCCATTGGATCTTTTTAAAAAATCAAGAGCTGAATTGAAAACAGAAAACCTTGTTTTTTCCGGAAAAAAAACGATATTTGTTTAATTGAACCGGAACGATAAAAATAACGGTTCGAACCCCCGTGATAAAACATGTTGACATTTCCTTGAGGTCTTATTAGTTATATTTACCGAGAGCATAACAGTGGGTCAAAGAAAAGGTCGATCCTAGACACTTGAAGGGACCAATTGAACGATGCAGTTGAATAACACTCAACGGCAAGGGACATGTCATAATTTTTATCAATATAATAACAGACGAAACCGCATTGAATCTAATTTGGAGGATCGATCAACGAAACAAATATGAAGACATCGTGGGTTATACAATTGCACATAAGCCTCTTCATTAAATAGCGCATTCAGCGAATACAGAGCAACTGAGAGCAATTTATTTATTTAACAATGCGGATAATAACAGCTTCGTCGTATATTTACATGGGAGATATAAAATTAACATTTATTGACCTTTATAAACTGCGCTTAGCATCCGAGGAAGTTCAAAATTTATTATCTCGGTAATTAATTAAAACATTTTCATAGCCGATCGCGGCTATAATTCAAGCGGGGAATAAAATGACATTACAAGTTTAGGTTCGGGCGCGGTCGTTTCGCTCGAGAAGCCCCCGGGCTCCCATCCCACCCCGTCTGCCGCACATGTGACCGTCTGGAAAACCAGCTCGCTGCAGACTAACACTTCTCATCCATCTCTTGCCAAATGGCGCGAAAGGTTCGACAAAAAAATCAATTTTAAAAGAGTTGGCCCATTACGAATTTATCAGCGGAGCCGATGAGGGTCGACCTTGCGCGAAGATCCGTCGAAGACGAGTCGGCCAATGGCGAGAAAGGTGTTCGTCCGTTCTCACGAGTCGGGGGCATTGAATGTGTTACGTGCCAATGTCGATTGCCAAAAAAAAATTAATAATTTGGACGCAAATTCAGTCATGTTTGACATTGTCAGTGTGTTGACCCGCGTTCAAATGTCACTGCCATGTCAAACCAATAAATAGATAACGACCGCGTTTACTCTGGCAAAGCAATGCACCGAGGAATTCCACTTCAAACACTCCTCCAGTGGCGAGACCGACGGCGCAATTTACATGTTGATTGTTTTTAACATATATAAAAATAACAGGCTCTTAAACACCGATGCGGACCCTGTTGAATCGAATTGTGCGAATATTTAAATGTGACTTAGATTATACTCGGAACACAGCATACATTCCGAGGAAAACGTGGCGCACCGTTTCCGCGAAAACGAAATACGGCAAATACTCGACGATGACTAGCTCTTTGAGTTAACCCAGCCGTGCCGATGGGGTCTAATGGGATCCCAAGTTTTTGATTTTTCTTGAATATCTCTTTTAATATAAATCCTGCGTGTCACAAACTTTTTGTATTTATCTAAAAAAAGTCTAAATGATAAATATTATAAATAATCATTGAACTCTATTGTCCGCATGCGAGAAAAAAATAAAACGAACAATATTCGCTCCAGTAGCCATGAGCGTGATATTTTTTCTCGCTCGCATCCGGTACCATGTGCGAGTGAAGCCGTGCGATTGACATGTGCCGCGAAAAGTCGTGGGCCGTGGTAGTCGGCGGCATGTCCTCAATCTGCGGCGGGACATCGCATAGTTCGCGCGTCACTTATGCGTCATATTGATTAGTAAAAAAAATCCAAAACATTGACCCAATTATGAAACATATCATTTATAACTATTTTTATTTTTAGAATAATCCATTTATTAGCATTTTAAGTCAAGATGACAAATGCTTGGGGTCTATTTTCCACTCTAAATAGACCTTCGGACGACGCGATTGTTTTTGAACCGCCGTGACAGATCGGTTAAATCGATGCTTCGGTCAAAATTATACTATGCGATTACAATAATTCTCGAAAGGTTCTCGAAAACACGTACCCATATATCCAACATTGTATCTTTAGATTAAAAATTCAATCGAATCGCAACGTGCACTGCTAGTATGTTGATCACGATTGTTATCAGCTCTATGTGAAATAGAATTTTTTGCTATAAGTGAAGTAACACATTTATAATGTAAGATTTGGTGAAGCATTTTCCATTAATTAAAATAAATAAAATCATCAAATTAACATAGAATAAAAAATGTGAGCATTATTCTCTTTCACATTTTTTTTAACATCTTGCGGCCTTGTCGTCGTCTACAAAAGAGCGTTGAATTATCCGAGTACACTGACCAAATAGTTTCGAAAAAAATATATTATTAATTTCAAGGTGGATAGTATTTAATTTGAATCACCCGGCAAGAATTGATCGCATATTTATTCAATGATAAAATTTATTTTAAAAAAATATTAAATTCATACACAATCAGCGAATAGCCTAAATACGTTAATATATCGTCGATAAAATGTATAATGTCACGATAAGACTTGTAGACATAATGTTTATGTCATTAATATAATGTTTACATTTCATGTTTATCGCATTTACTTCTATGTATAAAAAAAAGACTTCTTTGAGAAAATATTAGATTTGTACCGTGGCAAAGATCTTTACATTTTTTATTAGATAGACAACGAAGTTTCTTAGTATATAACAGAACAAGATACCTAAAACTACGAACAAGAGGAAGAAAATTTAGGAGAAATGGAGAATATCATCGAACAGTTTCTCTAATCACAAAATTTGTACAAACCATTGAAATTATTGTAGAGGAACTAGTCAATGACGAGTTCAAGGCGATTCATAGGTAAGCAATATCAATGAACTAAAAATAGAACGACCAAAAAATGTATTCTTAACCCTCGTGCTACACACCGGTGTGCCATTAGCGTTTAAAGAAATGATTTAACCTTTCCCATTCAGGATACTTTAGTCGAATCTTCGTTCTACTCTCATTAGTTGTATTTTAGGACTATATAAAAAAAGATTTTCATTAGTAAAATGAATAAGAAACAGATTTAACGCCATATTAATAGAAGACTATTTAGATCGAATTTCAAAAATTAAAGAACCCGGTTTCGTAAGAAAACTTATTTAATAAATTAACATGTCAGACTATGCACTCGCTTCATTGTTATTCTTTTATATAAACACTATTAATACATATTGTATTACGTCATTGAAAATAAAGGTAAAATACTCGAGTATTTTAGTAAAAAATTACTCGAGATTCGAATTCAATTTAGATTGGCGTCTTCACTTTAATTCACATAAAATAA
>JAGXCT010034596.1:580-14368 GCA_022495035.1 Philopotamus ludificatus
TAGTAACAATGAGGCACTAGGTCCACAGGGCGTGGAAAAGGCATTCGTGCGCCTCCGAAAAGAGTACAAGACGTAGGTTCACCAGGACCATCGCAAATACGTGTTGTTATATTAGCAGCGCATTAACGCAAAACGAACAGACAACTCCATATCACGGTGTAAAGGATACATAAAATGGAGTCAGAATAATCAGAAGATAAAGAAGGATTCGGACTCGGACCATGGCGATCCTTTACTTTCGCCAGCGATAGACATGAAAACACATATTATAGACACAAATCGACATATTTATTCATGAAATTACAGTTTGACGGACATATTTGAGGTTATGTCGGCGCGAAAGTGCACACACATGTCATACCGACTGAATAACCTCCGAAGAGGGTGCGATCGATGAGCAACATGGATTTTGGCCTGGACGCTCAACAGGCACAAGCCTTCTTGGTTTTTCAAATTTTGTGTATAAGCAATGGATCCAAGTCGACGTTATCTATAACGACTTTGAAAAAGCATTTGATAAAGTCAATCATGCCAGACTCATTTTGGGATCTCAGAGAGGAAACAATATTTGACATACCACTGCCAAACGTCATATGCTTACAATAAACCTTCCGGTATTCCGCAGGGATCAAATTTAGGACCTTTATTATTTATTTTATTTATAAATGATATTCATAGGGTTCTTAATTGTACATTATCACTTTTCGCAGACGATTTAAAAATATATCGATCCGTCATTGGTTCTTTGCATGATTGGGCAATATTAAATCGCCTTTTTAAGCAATGACATTTTTTTAGATCAAAGGAGCCATCATCTTTAATTACAGACTTGGGAACGTTACTCTTCCTAAGCAATCGTCAATTAAAGATCTGGGTATTTTGTTTGATTTTAAGTTAAAATTAGATTTACATGTATCGGACGTGTGTATGAGATCATCAAGAATATTTTTGTTTTTAGAAATTCTCATTACATACATAGCACCTTAGTTATACGAGTACTATATGATACATTAGTTCGGAGCTTGCTCAAATCAGGTTCCATTATTTGGGCGCTTTATGACGCCTCGAATTTCCTCATATTAGAGAAAATCCAGAAGAAATTCTAAGATATCTATTTCTACATGAGGGAGTTTGTATTCTACCCCAGTTAATACCCCAGCGCATAGATACAGGGCTGCCTGAGGTATGTAGCCCTGAGAAAAGACGGTCGATCTACTTGGTAAAGGACTTCTTCAAGCTGTTGGTTGGTGCAGTACATCACCCCCTTCTACTGAGCGCCACCTCAGTACTATCGAGCTCGTTCTCCTTTTTCTTCCACATGTGCTCTCGGATTATCCGATAATCAGAGTTATTACTCTGCACAACCACTTGGCCGACTATGTAGATATTATCATAATCATTTGCCAGCCACATACGGCCACAGCCACCCGCTGAGGGCATGGGCCTTACCAAACTCTCGCATGGCAGTCGAGGCCAAAGGAACCTGAGTCTCACACGTGACGTGAGGGCTCCCCTTTCGTGTCCATACCGCGGGGACCCAAGTCGTCCTGGTATGCGATTTTTTGTAAAGAGTTTCCCTCTCTTGGCCATTGCTGGCAATGAACGTCTCGACTGTCTCCAGGCAAGTAGGAGGGGTTTTGTCTCGGTGTTCGTTTGTTCTCATCTCTAAGGCGTTATCTGCTTATAACGAGTCACGAGTGACAAGTAGCGAGTGACCACACACACACACACCTATATAGATATACACAGGCATACATATTCACATCTGCCCAAAACGAGTCTTAATTCGCAAGTGATTATTAGCCCTGTCGCGCAATAGCAATCCTTTCATCATGGGAAAGACCTTCTCAGAGAGGGGTCCCCTATAAAGAAGGAAGAGGAGCGAAAGTATCGAAACTAGACCGATTATTGGTCAGCAGATTAGGGTTTATCTTCCCAGGGTATACTGTCTCTGTGGTAAGAAATCCGCTAGAGACCAGATTTATTTATGCATATAAGGATACATGTACATATTTTTCAGGGGTGTACTGCATTGTTAAGTATTTATCAAAGTTTACTTAGGTTTTTAGTCAACTCCATGCAGGATTATATTGACTATACTATAAAAGATTGTTTATAAGAGTATAGATATTCTGAATTCCTGTGTTATTCGTAGAAAAGCTATAGAGGGTGACCAATAGAGTGGCCAAGAGAGTGGCCGCTGGCGGTTAATATTGGCTAGTTTGAGTTTCTTGTATGGAATGTCGCCGTAAGAAAATGGTATATGACACCTCACTATTCGTCGGCGAGCTGTCGCCTTGTCGCCGACAGCTACAGAAGTAGGAGCTATCGTTAACAGTCTTCGTCCTAGCAAAGCGCCGGGCTTCGATCGCCTCGACAACGTCATGGTGAAAGGTTTGGGCCAACTCTGGAATCGTACTCCATAAGTTGTGCGAGCTATGTTTCGAAGCATTATCTTCCCGATTATTGGAAACTCAGTTGTTAACGTGCATTCCAAAAGCAAAATGTGACAAACCCCTCTCAGACCCCAAAGCCTATAGGCCAATCACTCTCTTGCCGGCATTTGGCAAAGTGCTGGAGAGAATCATCGCATCTAAACTTTCTGAGTTCTTTACTAAAAATGAACCACTCTCCGACCGACAATTTGGGTTTATGCCGGGACGTTCTACAGAAGATGCCATTCATACGATTCTCTCCCATGTAAATGCATCCAAATGCAAATACGCAATGGCTGTCTTTGTAGATTTTCAAGGCGCTTTTGATAACGCCTGGTGGCCAATGATACTCGCCAAACTTAGGGTTCGGGGTATCCCAGATAACTTGTACAGCCTTATACAAAGCTACTTTTGTAACCGTAGCGTACTTTTTCAAGCCAGTTTTGCTCGGTCATTCGTCGATAACTTCAATTAGGTGCCGCAAAGTCTGTGTTGGAGGACCCTTGTTGTGGAATAATCCTCTGTGACGACCTACTAAAATTAGTTTACCAATGGACTGTCACGTACTGCTATGCCGATGACGCATTACCTTAGTTGTCGAGAGGCTGGTTCCTCGAGAATATTTGCTGGAGAGCAAAGCCATATCGCACCGAAAGCCATCTCAGAATGGGGCCAAACCAATCGGCTCTCATTCGCTCCAAACAAGATGACAGTACTCCTCGGGGTCGACTCAGTCCTTCTCGTCTCCCTTTTTGCGTTCAATAACAAGAAGGTACGAATGTCTCCATCAGTATACTATCTGGGTATACTGCTGGATTAACACGGCCAGTATTTGTTACATGCTAGAGAAGCGGTTGACAAAGCTAAAGCCGCGTTTTACCGTATTTCTCGCATCGCGTCTAATGCAAGGGTGTAGGTTACAAATCGCGGTTCTTGCCTATAATTCCATCTTCTGTGGGATTGTAGAGATTTTTTTTACCAACTAGATCTTCTTGGAGCTCACCGCTGTTCGTTGACAAATATTACTAGAATATCCTTTTGTCGGGGCAGCCTCATTAAGCAATCTCCTCGCGCTTATCGCATTTCTTCAACGGCTTCACTGTTAATTATTGCTGGCGTCCTTCCGTTGAACCTTGAAATCCAGCTGAGGGCCGTCAGATTTTGATTTAAAAACAACAGTCCTGTTGTCGTCGGCATTTCTCCAGCGGGTCTTCCGGTGGAGGGCCCTATCGGACACATGGACCTGGTCAGCAGTGTGACTTTCGGAGAGTTGTGCAAGGCTACTTTCCCTCTCCTTCTCCCCTTTCTTAAAAAGACTAGCATTATATTTTAACATCACGCGTTTCAAGAAAAAAACTGCTTTTGTTGCACCGATTGAACCGGCCATAAGCCGGTATATTATGCGGTGTGGGTGGATGGTGGCGATGGTCTGACACAGCTTCATCCACCTGGCTACAAAGTATACTGTCGCCTTGTCTTCAATCGTTTTGAATGCGATCAAAATATCCATAGTAATTAAGATGGTACAAGTTAAATAGCGATATCAATTGAGACATGGATAAAAGCGTTCTGTATTGACTTATCCGTTCGTATTTGATGTTAAATATCGCCATTTCGTTGATCTTTATATGAGAATTTATAACTTCATTTAACCTATGTTTTATTAATATGTTTTTATGCGTGATTGGGGACCTGTTTTAATCTGTAATCCCAATAACGCATAGTTTTTTCATGATAAATAAATAAATTAGTAATTCTTAATTTAACATGTTAATTTTTTTGTTTTATTTTTTAGATAGCATTGTGCGAAGTATCGACATTGGTAGATTCGGACGAATTGGTTGCAAAATGCGTTGAACAAGGACTGACAAGTGAATATTACTGTCATAACTGTACCACGTCAGTGTTCTGTTTTTCAATTAATGGTATCTGGGAAGCGTATCCTAATACATGCGCCGATGATGAAACATGCTGGAGTTGTAGGTGGAGGTAGAGAGAGGAATTATCACTAATCCCGCCTGCTGGAAATATTCAAGAGACCATGAAATGAAATGCTACATTTCCGGTATGTATCCGCATCCGTACAATTGCAAAAAATACTGCATGTGCCACAATGACGACACTGGCGCGATAATTTCGAAGGCAATAGAATTCCGAATGCCCAGATGAATTCGCATACGATCTGACGACACTCTGTAATAAAGATCCAACAACTTGTACCTATCGAAATATGTTATATTATAGGAGATAAGCGCGTAGTCGATGGTAATCCAAAACATGATGTACGCTATGTCACGAATACGCAGACCGATGACGGTGTGTTTATTTTGCATAAATATCTATTGTAGAGACGGATATCAATTACCATGGTGACGATTTGCGGGCTTTAACACTGGTTTAGACGTACGTCATATGTACAAGTCCGGCGGGGAATTTTTTATATGGCCAGCGACTGCAAAAAGTACAATAGTTGCGCAGGTGTTGGAGCTGATCCCGTAGCAACAGATTGTCCACCGGGAAAAGGATTCGATAAATGGAAGGAAGAATGTGTTGATTTTGATTGCTGATTTAAACAACATCGCATTTTATTCACAGAATAAATTTATAGTTTTGTTATTTGAAAATGAACATACGTTATCATGTGATTCTACAAATATATATATATATATGATTTATTAGCATGATTTATATTAGAATTGTAATAAACGAATACGTAAATGGTCATAATATTGTTTTATTTTTATGAGTTTACACACCTCTTGCCATTTTTCATAATCCGTCGCAATATAAATTATTATGATGTATCATAATTGTCCAATGACTCTTTATCTAGATATAACAAGCTCAAAATTATCAATCCACACTGGGATGGATTTATCGCGTTAAAATTTGACCCCAAGTTTTTTAATATAAATCCTACATGTCCGAAACTCTTTGTATTTGTCTAAAAACTATAAAAAAATATTATAAAAACAACAATATTGTTTTCCATTAGTACGGGAGTGATATTTTTTAACGCTTCGAGCCGGATATGAGCGAGAAAAAGCATCGCGCATTTGAATGTGCGAGCGAGAAAAAATATCGTGTTGTGCAAGTTGCGAAACAACATGCGCCGATCGCATTAATTAGTAGAAAAATTAAAATTAGATCGAAATTTTTGGATTTTCTACTAATATACTATCATGAATAACTATTTTTAATTCATGGAATAATCTAATAATTTAAAATGGTATTGTCGGAGAATTTATCAATTCTTGACTTGAGATTTGTAGGGATCTAAATAAATAAATAAATGTCACAAGACTCGTCAATTGCTATTGAAAAACCTAAAACTTATTTTAAGAGAACTTAATTTAATTTAAGAGATTTTGTAGCTTCTATTTTTCACTGTTTAGCAGAAAATGGTATATATTTTATATTTTTTTTCAGAATCTCCGCTCTATTTGCTCTTCGGGTGCATTTAAAAACCATTTTTAATGGATTCTCTGTTGGTGAATGGTTTTTCTCTCTTAGCAGTCTCTTGATTAAAAATAAAGCTTGCAATATTAAGAAAATTGGAAGATTTCACTCAGTTATAAAATAAAGAACCTAAATTTTCTTGATTCTTCGGAATATAAATTGTAGTAAATTAAAATAAAGTGGAAGAGCCGTACTCGATTACCCGTAGAGCCGCAGTTTTCCGACCTAAAATTGACACCTTAGTGTTTAAAATAAAATTTATTTATATAAAAAAGTATTTTAAACATTCATGGCTGAAAAAAACGATTTATATATCATAATATTTAAACTAAAGATATAAATATATAATACCCAGGACTGATTTTTTTGAGAAATTACTCAAATAGTTATAAAAATATAGCAGCTTTTTTATTTTAATTAAAAAAATCTCTGCAGGATTAAATATTTTATAAAATAAAGACATGTCATGTTTAATTTTGAATCTATATAAAATACGAATTCTAATTTATCGAGATGCATTGACAATTATCATTAAAAATATACTAATGTATTATATTTGAAAAACTTTAGTTTGTAAAATTAATTGAAAAAACATGTATATAAAAATACATTCATGGAAATAATTCGAATATATCAAAATTAGTATTTTATTATTTTATCAGATATGTATTTTTTTATTAATTAGGATACTCCTGTTAACAGTACTTATTTAAATAAATATTGTTCTAGTATTTATTTAAATAATGTTGAAACAATGTATAAAATACAAAAGCTAGAATTATGAAATATTATTTTTTACATATTATGTACGTGTTTAATCAAAGGGTATATAATTTTTTTATTTAGGATATTTGTAGTAATATTGATTGCTAAACATATTATTTAATGTTTGGCCCCTTAATCTTTTCCACTCTGGATATTTTTAGTCGAATCTACGTTCTAGTCTTATTGATTGTATTTTACGAACATGTAAAAAAAGATTTTTATTCATAAAATTAATAAGAAACATAATAAAATAATGGTTCAATTTTTTCGCTAAAAAATCTTTTGGCCCAATAAGTCTGGCCCACCGAGTAGAAAAGGTTAAGGAGTGTTTTAATGAGTTAAATAATTTGATGTAAAAATATTAAAAGTTATAAGGATATATTAGCGTATAAACCTATTTACTAAAAAAATACATTTCTTATTTTTAAATGCGGTTATAAAAATCGCATTTGTTTGAATCCGCTTAAAAAAACCAGCGTAAATCGAGGGATGGGTGTGTGAGTATAAATAGTAATTTAATCGCATTTTTATTGTATTTTTACACGAAATATCTAAATGTATCCCATCGATCTAAATATACAGATTTCGATTAATCGCTTTTGAGCTATTTCCAGTTGCGGTCCATCTCTGACCAACATACCGCGGCGATACTACGGTTTGTTGATGGGCATGTCTGCACTTTGTAGTACATGAAACATTTGGATTTAATCCAAAAATCCAAAAATATGACCAATAGCTATTTATTGAATGTTTTACGGCGGCCGATCGCGAAAGACTAATGGAAATTGCGTGTAATTTGACAGTAATTAACACACCGCGCTCAACTATTCTCGGAGCGAGCATTAATTTTGAAATATGCACAATTTTATATTCGGCATAAAAATGCTCAAATCTAAGCCTAAAATATAGTAAATCATTTCGGATGACACCGCGCCATTAGTATATTTTAACTCGTTTCTAAATGTATCCCATTAAAATAATAATTTATCATTCGGTGTCGCGATTCCTATTCAGCAGACTATTCAAACATTAAGGATTTGCGCAAAACGAATTTTAAAAATAATATCGTTTGAATATTTGCCAGTGAGGATCCGCGCATATTTGCAAATCAATTTCGTATGAAAAATCAAAGCCATTATTTCTCTGCAGATATTTATGTTGGCCATAAAAGCAGTATTCAGTTTCCTTCCTACTTGTTATAAGAAGAACATAATAATGTATGAAAAAGGTTGTATCGGTATATCGTAAAACATATATTGACTTAGATTCTCGTAAACTATCATACATTCGCAATGAAAAATCGCTACACTACATCAAAAACAATATCATATAATAAAATAGTGCTTTCTTTAATATATTCTATACACCCAAGCCTCGTATAACACGGTTTAAAAAGAAAACCAATAATTAAAAATGAATTAACATGCTTGATTTGTACGGCCATGGATCGCGTCATGAAAAATCATACTGAGCATGTCGAGACTTATCCATTATCTTTGTTTCGTTACTTTGATCGGTTGAATTTTGCTAGTAGAGGATGTTTTGAAAATTTTAAGATGTGATTCTCACTACATAATATAAAAATTCTAGAAGAAATTGCACAGGTTTACAGAGAATCTGTCAAAAAAAATATATTTTAGAATTCGCCGAAATTATAAAAAATAAAGGCTACACACCAGATCAGGTATTCAATCTGGACGAAACGGGATTTTACTGGAAAATGATGTTTCATCGAACCTACATATCAAAAAGCGAAAAACGTGCGAAGGGATTTAAGGTGACGAAAGAAAGAATATCTTTACTCTTATGTTCTAATTCATCCGGAGTTCAAAATAAAGCCATTGTTTATTAATCGGTCTTTAAACCCCTGAGCACTGAACGGATGTGACAAAATGAATTTACATTTTTATTGGAGAGCCAATAAAGAGGCTCGGACCACAAGTGTTATTTTATGGATTGGTTTTACAAATGTTTTATACCTGATGCAGAAGATTATATAATGAAAAAGAATATTGATTTTAAAATAGTATTGATAATGGACAATGCACCAGGACATCCGATTTAAAACATCCTAATGTTGAAATATTATTTTTACCATCAAACACTACGCCTATAATCCAGCCATTGGACCAAGGAATAATTTCAACATTTAAAACGTATTATATTTGTCGAAAATTCAAAAAAATATTAAATGACGGTCAAGATGAAAATTTAACAGTCACACAAGCTTGAGAAACATTTTCTATTCGAATTTGTGTCGATATTGTTTCTGCATCTGTTAAAGAAATATATAAATCGGCTTTAAATTCTGGAAAAAGCTGTGGCCAGAAGTAGTCCCTGCAAAAAATGTTGTACCACCACTAGAAGTTGAATACCAAAAGACAATTAACATTTGTCGTGGTGTTGGTGGAAAAGGATTTGATGATATGGATATATTTAAGATAACGTATAAACATTAGAGGATCGCACGTTGAATGGAGAAGAATTGGTCAAAATGTTGAGCGAACCTACTACATTTAATGACTCGGAAATCAGTTGCAATGAAGTAGCTAGTAGCGTTCCACATTAAATACAATAAATGAGGACTCAGGATTGGCTGATAAATTAGAACATTTTTTTTATAGAAAATGATCCTATAACGGAAAGAAGTTTGAAGTTCAAGAGGGATTACAACAGATCTCGACCCCTATAACGATATTACGTAAAGATTTATACGCTAAAAGCAGACAATCGCTTATTACAGAATTTTTAAAAGCTAAATCCAAAAATAATCCAGAGTCCTCTGACGATGAAATCTCGCAACCGATCTTGAAAATGAGTCGAACATATTAAATTGTAAGTGATAGCGATGATGAATGAATAATCTATTATATGTAGTTAATGTTTTTTTTCTTCAATAGATACGTAAATATATATTGCTTCGATTATTTATTTAAAAAATAAATAATATTAACTAACTGATATTTTTTAACGCAAACCCTAATTTTGTATGAGCTTTAAACCTCATATAAGATAAATTTGTATTACACGGTGTTTTTTGTGGAACCATATGACTGTGTTATACGAGGCCTAGGTGTATTTACAAACATACGATGATCTATTAATATTCTAAATATAATCTAAATCAATATAGTAAACTAAACATAATTGTTTTGATTGAATCACAGGATAAACACGTATCTATGTTTAGGTCTAGTTTTAAAATAATAATATGAATAATTAATTACGATTTTCCGAATATTTTTAATGAAGTCCTTCCGGATCAATCATATTCCGGTTGAATATCTCTCGATAATTAGCAATAGCATTACGATAGAATGATTCAATTATTTTTATATATTTTTCTGAACAAATCTGTCGATAACAGATCTCATTTCGGGGTCGTTCATCTTGTTCAGAGGCGTCTAGACGTCCTTGCATGTAATTTAAAACATCTGTACATCTTGTTGATGAAAAATAAATTTTTCAACGATTGTTCTTGGCAATTTTTACGTTTTCATACGTTTTCTAGCGCATTCAATGCATACGCAATCAAGCTTTTCATCTCTGAAAACGTGTCGCATCATCTATATTAGTATATCGGCGGTTCTCAATTTAATAATATTTTTTTCAAGCATAAAATTGCATTAATATATGGGCGATCGTAACCGAGGCGTTAACAAATTGTGGAATAAATTCGCGATTACAAATTGCACGTGGGTTTTTTTTATATCTCTATGTGTTATAAGATATACATGGAATGTAGCCAAACATTCTTTTAGGCGATGTACATATTGAAATTGCATATTATTAATATGATACGGAAATTATTAATCATGTCTCGTATATTGAAATATCAAACTATGTATGTTATAAATTATAAATGGCTGAAATATTATTGAAATTTTTATTTGAAACGTGCTGAAATATTATTATATTTATGCGAATGAATTTTTCAAGAAAATTATTGCTAGTTTTGGAACTATTCGATTGAGTCATTAATAAATTCCGTTTTTTTATCATACTTTTATTTTACTTTAAAAAATTATGTATTCACCACTGTTAAATATAAACCTTCTTCAATCTTATTGGCAACTTATCGAACCTTTTCTTATACAATTTGGTGGGTTTAGATTGAAAGAAAGTATCGAGAGCCTGATTGACTTATTATTATTATTATTATTATGTGGCCCCCGACCCGAAACGAGTCCCTGCCACCTAAGGGCATTACGCCATCGCTACCGGTCCTGAGCCTCCTCCATCCATCGCCCAAGCCCCAACAGAGACGCGTCCGCCTCAACCCTGTCCTTCCATCGAAGTCTTGGCCTCCCAACGGGGCGGGTTTCCCCAGGCCTGGAGTTTACGATAGTATGGAGCAGCCTATCACTGCCCATTCGGGCTACATGCCCTGCCCAACGTAGGCGTTGCGTACGAATGTATGAGGACAACGGTATATCCCTCCTTATACATGCACATGACCTCGGCATTGACCGCATGTCTCTCATATCCGGGACTAGCCTTGCCTGGACGCGGTCCAGCGATCCGTCTTAAGACTTTTCTCTCGAACCAAATAAGATGATGCCGCATGTCCCGGTTCTGCTGAAGAGTATCATGCCTCTACACGCATAGGCTACCACCGGGCGAATGATAGGAGTGGATGTGGTACTGCTGGCATACGCTGACGGTGTTGACATTGTCGGTAGCACTAGGATTGAGGCTGTTGATTCATTCGGGGCTTTCAAGGCAGCGGCTTCCAACTTGGGCTTGGAGATGAATTGATCCAAGACCAAATATATGATGGTTTCGCGATCGGGCGGAGGTGGGCCTCGGTGGATGTGGGATCTGGGTCTAACGAGGTGATTAAATCATTCAATTACCTGGGCACCACAGTCACCGAGGACAATTCTGAAAGTACAGAAATCTCTGCCCGTGTACAAAATGCGAATCGGTGCTATTTTGCTCCTGTCTAAATTACTGGGCAATAGGTTGCTCTCGAGGCGAAATAAATTAAGAATTTGATTGACTTGCTCACCATTAATGAAAGTTTTTCCATTCAAAGAATTCAGTAAGGAATAAAAAAACGTGGTAGTCCGTAGATGCAAGATCTGGGGACTAGGGTGAATTTAGCAAAACAGAAAAGTTGAGCTCCAGAATTTTTTCAAGAGTCGCTTTTGCCGTGTATGGTCTGGCGTTATCGTGTAACAGGATAACGCCCTTTTGATTGACGAATGCAGGACGCTAGTTTTTCATGAACTTTTTGCAGCTGCTAAAAGTATGTATCGGCAGTAATCATTTTGTTGGGCTCCATCAGCTCGTGGTGGATTATTCCTTGACGATCCCATCATACACAATAAAGTTTTCTTGCCATAAATATTGGCTTTAGGGTACGATAGGGGTGGTTGATCCTTATCCAACCATAGTCTTTTGTAGACAATATTTTCATAGGTGATACAATTTTCATCGCCTGTTATTGTCCTGTCCAAAAATGTTTATCTTTCAAAGATTCATCTCCGGAACGAAATTTCACAAATTAATTTCTAACTGCACGATTGGTTATAGCATTAGTGCCTCGTTTATATTCTCAAAGCATCACAAGACGAATATGCACTCTTTGATTCTCCATTTTAAGGGTTCGGAATAACACCACTGTAACGTCCATCACAATAAATAATTGTCTTTATTTTTTCGGAAGAAAGGAAGAAAAATAGCAGCAGGGAAAAAAAAGAGTCAGGCATCAAGAAACATCATTATTATCGCTGTTCTCGTTTTATTTATACTATATTAGAAATAAAACTACGTTTCCATGAAAATTTATTTAGAGAATTATCTAGTTTAGCGGCGCACATAAACTTAAACCTTGTTTGCTAAAAATCGTTTTGGACAATACATCTGGCCTACATACAATTTAGCGTGGACTAAATCGGCCCCAGAAATTGATAAAAAAAAATCATTTAAAAATTGTATAAATACATCGTAAAAATAAATAATAACTAATTTATTCCAGTATCTTTTTGTGGTTATTTATATTATTTTTTTCAGCGAAGAAATGACGACGTTCACCTCTGTCGGAGTTTCAATTGTCGCTATTCACAATTATCGGGGTTGATTTGGTACACGCCAAATCTTTGCCGTGTCAACACAATGTAATTATATTTTGAAAATGAAACAAGTCACGCAAAGATTAAACGAAATATTATAATAGTGAGTAAATTATACTCATATTTTTATGTATAGTGTTTATGACGCATACTGAAAAAAAATGGTTCTGAAACCTTTTGCGGTGATTTGGAGAATCCAATTATTTTGTTTGGTAGAAAATAGCTGAACATACCAAAACATGTGAACCCTTAGCAACGTCTAGATACTCCAGGAACATGTCTGTGTATCAACACATCAAAAACCAACCTCGAATCAATCTATATTTATAATTCTCCATCTTCACCCATTGTCGATTTTGTTAAAAAATTATGTAAATGAGGACTCGCGTTGTTGAAATAAAGAAAACTGTAAATAAAAAATGAAAAAAATAATTGAAATCTGATAATCTCATTCTTAATATGCGGTTTGGAGGGTAAAATTCTCGTTAAGTCAGTTTTTTACCTTTTCATATGTATTAAAAAAAATCCATTTATATAACTTTGCATCGATCTGAAAAGATGATAGATAGGCGGAGCGATGTCTAGGGAATATGGAGTATGACGAATTGACCTCCATCCGAGGTCTGTTAATTTTTCTCGTGTAATTTTTGCTGCAAAAAAACTTGACTTCAATGCACGAGGGAGGATCGGATTTTTTTCATTTCTGCCGCTAAACGGTCCTATTGTTTTTAATAAAATCTCGCATATATAGTTAACCCAGATTTAAGAATTTCAAAACGAATTATGCCATTGCAGTCCTACCATACAGATAAAATATTATTTTTGTGAAGTTGGGTTTAGGGATTGTTATTGCTACTTGACTCTTTGATAGCCATTGATAATTTTTCTCTTGGTTGGAGTAAAGTTGCCATTTTTTCATCTCCAGTTATCACGTCATTCAAAAACCGTGTTTTGGATTCTATTTCCAAAATATGTTCACGTGGGTTTATTCGATAACCCAGGGGTTCCCAATCTTTTTCGGTTTACGGCTCCCTTAAAACATCAGATTTTTC
>JAGXCT010034596.1:14819-26537 GCA_022495035.1 Philopotamus ludificatus
AATTCCAACAAATTTGCCGAATTATTTATTTGAATATTTCGCGGCTCACACTTTGGGAACCCCTGTGATAAACTAAATTATTTTTACTTAGCTCATGCAGCATCCATTTCTTCTGCTTCCACACCTCGCGTTTTTTTTTAGGAAGCTTAAAAACACTCGACCATGGGTATCTGAGATTGTTCTAAATTTTTTTTTAAATCAATACAGTAGTTTCGATTACTAGGTCTTACACTTTTGGGGTTATTTTTTTATCAAATATTTCCGATGGAAATATCTTAAATCATTTTTGACGAACATTTAAATAATCATCTAGTATACGACAAATATGTTTAGTGGCAATTGTTGTAGTTTTTTTTTTATGTAAATGATATAGAATCAAATTTTGAATAACCTTCACTTGATAAAAATTGATCAATCGTAAAATTTGAATTTTATAAATCACAAATTTGCTCCTAGTAAGATTAGTAACAGAAATAGCGTAAAACACGAAATGTTAGGGCGAAGATCAACGCACAATAATTCCCCGAAAATGGTTAACAAAAAAAACCTCCATTATTTTCGAAAGTCATAATATATCTTATATAATGACGGAAAAATATATTTAATATTTCCACTTAACCCTTTATAAGGCAAATTAATTATTCTTGATTTTTTTTATTTTTTATTGTTACAGACAATACTTATTGTCAATAGCAATAAATTAACCAAAAAGCGTTCTCGACAAAATATTACGTTACTTAGGTTGACATTTCTAAGGGCGCTCACGGAAATATAGACCTTAAAGCGACTGGTTAATATATTAACCAATTTCAGCCTTTACCCTATAAAGGGTTAAGTGGCGCAATTTTAAGTGCTTGTTTGATATTTTTTGTGTGTTGGGTTATTAAAATAATAATAATTATTAATATCATACATAAATCCTGGAGTAAAAATCTTAGTATCAGTAAAGATCTTTAGTAAAAAAAATACTGCGATGAAGTTGGAAAACACTGCACCATATATTCCCGAGAAAACCATTTCCATCGTCCTCCATATAGGGAATCATGAACATGATCACGTCCCTCAGAAATAAATGTAAGTGAATTAGTAGTTTATAAAAAAATAATAGCAATGATAACAATACTAATATTTAATCGCTTCACGACTTTAAAAAAATGTATATTTAACCCTTTTACTCCCACGGGGCCGATCATCGGCCCCGACTGGTGTATGCGAAAATTTCCAAAGCGCCGATCATCAGCCTCAAAACTTTCATAAAAAAAATTATGCTCAATATATGTTTTTGTTTAATTTAAATTCATATTGTTTTAAATGATGTATTTCACATGTCCGATACATCTGAGGTGTATACTATGTTCACAGTATATGTCGTCATATACTATGTTCACAGTATATGTCGTCATATACTATGTTCACAGTATATGACGATTTATTGTTTTCTACAAAAAAAGGTCCGATAACGGCCAGCGAGTCTTACCAAAGGTCTTCATGAAATATGCTTTCTAAAGCATAAATGCACGTAATGTTTTCCAAATAAATCAGTTTTTAAGATTTTCAACATGCATATAGAATTTTATTCATACATTTTTTTTTTATTTTATATAAAAATGCTCGCAACCCACCCCTATCCAAAAAACTGATTAGATTATTTATAAGGTATTAAATAAATATAAGAAGCTTTATAAAACAAAATATTTTCATTTTCATTTTATTTTTTCATATATATACTAAAAACCATTTTCTATTTTCATTTCCAATTAATTTCTTAACATAAAATAATTATTTTTTAGGTTAAAAATGATTCAAACTCAAAGTTTATATTGTTTTGAGAATAAATGTTTTTTATAATTACTTTTTTATTTTGTTTGTTTATGTTCTTATTCATTTCAACTATTGTTTTTTACCAAAAAATTGCTTGGGATTCTCCGCATATTTTATGCAAAAAAGGCTACTCCAGCTTATATTATTTTTAATAAATCAATTAAAAATATAAAAGAATATCAATAGAATTATTATCGTATGTCAAAATCTCTCCTTCGTTTATTATTGTGTTGAAAATAATAATATGTGAAAATGAAAAACAAGTTTCAGCAGGCATGTTAAAATTTCACACACACCCCGATTTTTAATCGATTTCCACAATAACTCAGCAAAAGATTATTTTGTTGATTTAGGGCCCAATATACCTGTCAGCCCGCATCAGACAGGTGTGGGGTGGATAGAGGTGTACCCCATCTTCTTGACACCATTCGTTATTTCAAACAATTCGCTTATCGATCCGGCAGCTACTCCAGTTCCGTCCTTACACCATCCCACTTCAGCAACCGATTTTAATAGACTCTGTACTGGGACCAATATCAGATCGACACTCCAATTTTAACGTAGCCCAATAATTGACATTATGAGGAAATGTGTAGGAAAATTTAATCACTCTCATATGCCAAATCGATGGATATTAAATTTCATGAATATTATATCGTATAAAAAAATAATTGATAGTCCATTCCGATGTGCTTGATTAATGTATTTAACCAACATTAATCGAAGAAAATAATTAATTGATGAATCATCTGAGAATATTGCGTGTCGTCGGTCTACCGTAGTGAGTAATGAGTAAGGGGCGAACAATCTTTTATATAATATAATTAATTAAATCATCTACTTATAAATCTAATCGTCGTTTTTTTTTATCTATTCACATAGATTAAATACATTATTATAAATTGTGTTGATCATATTTTATGTATAGCGGATGTTTGTTTCATTAATATGAAAGTTCTTTCTTAGTAAACAAATATATATTATTAATTATAATTAAAAATATTGATAAAAATTTTGGAGAACCGAATCTCAAAAAAAAAAATATCTAAAAATGTCGGGCCATAAAATGTTCATACTTTGAGATTTTTATTGTTTTATAATCTAAAGTATGCGTAGATCGCGGTAGATAACAGTTGGCTGAGACAAGACGCCAACGTGGGGTAAGCGGATGTTAAAGTGTTAATATAGAGAGCAATGTTACATGAAATCTAAACAATTTTAATATAAAAGTATTCATGAAGAATGGTAATATATATTTAAAAAACCTTTTATTATTTATTTAGTCGATATTTTGGATTTTTTAACTAATCAATATGACGCGTAAATGACAAGCGCACTCGGCGATGTCTCGCCGCAGTCCGAGGATCGCTGCCGACTGTTGTTCTCGCCGCACTTGTCAATCTCATGGTTTCACTCGCACTCGGCACATCGTAACGGACGCGAGCGAGAAAAAACAACGCACGGCTAGATTAATTTATAATATGTAAATATTTTATATTTTTTATTTAATATCATAACTCAAAGTGTTAGTCATAGTATAAAATTTTATTTTATAATGTGAGACAATTTTTTTTAATAATGAAACATCAAGTATCAATTATTTGTTTATTATTTATCAAAATAAAAAAGAGTGATTATTGATCATAAATATTTTTATAATAATATCGTTGTAATTTTTTAATGCTTAAAATCTTGCACCTTGTAGAAAACTATTAAATTATAAAACGTATTTACAATGATAGTTTTGCAATCTTTAATCATATTTAATGTAATGATAACAAGAAGAACTATTTTTTAATCGCAGTTCTTAATAAACTGATTTATTTTATGAAGCGTTCTTATTAATTATTAATTAATAGAGAGCATTTGACGATAGAAAATAATTCATATATATTAATATATAATATCTTTCGTTCAAAAGTTTAATCTTATATTAAATACTCTAATAAAAATTAAAGAGTATTTCAATTTAATTAATAATAAATATTATGTAATGAATACACTGATTAATATTTTTTTTTGCATATCTATAGTTCATTGATTTATATTCTATGATAATATTAATTTATTTGTTATAAAAATATGCTCTGCAGGTTATCTAATTTATTTAAATTTTATTATTTTAGCGAGTCACTAAAGGAGTTGGTTTTAAACATTCTTCAACACCATTTTCTATTATAAACAAAAATATGGCGAAACGTTTAAATGTAAATTAGCCAGTATTTGAACGGTATTATTTGCCAGCCAATGCAAACAGTCGAAATTAAATAATTTAATAGGCACCGGATGTAGTACAGGGCCGGATCGCAATTAAACAGCAAAGAATCAATGTTTGCACTCGCGGCACGATTAATACTACGTGCAAACAAATTGTTTATGCACTTTTTGTTCAATGTTGAATAGTCATGAGTGTGCAAATTTGATAATCTGTTTAAATATGTATTTTAAGCAAGATTTTTTGCGTAATAATTCGGTGAAATTTTCAGAATATTAGGGAAAACAACTCAACTGATGCCTACTGTGGTGGTGAGAATTAATTAATAAAATATTAGGAAAATAACGACGTATGTTCTATATTATTTTAATAATTTTATAAAACCCCTTACCAATTTACTTAAAATAAAATTCGATCGTCGATAAAAACTTGAAAAAGTGATGCTTTTGACACCATAATATTGACAATCTTTGTTAGTTTCTGCATCTATTCTGACCAATAAATTTAATTTGTATTAAGAAACTAAGCTAAACAACAGTACTAATAAAAAAATACATTATAAGTGCTTACTTTTTGGTATATCTAGTATTATTGTATCCTTGTTTTCAGATGTTGCATTGATTTTCACTACACAATTTTAGTTTTGTCACGGATCATTAATTAAATCCGACCGACGCCGAGCATATTTTGCAAGGATTTAGCATGGATATTTGTTAAGGATTTTTTCAGTGTGAATTATTAGTTTAAAAGCGTTTCCGTCTCTGGGTAAACTCCTAATTCCGCTATCCATGTAAACGTAATTTTATTTATATCCACTTCGGTGATTAAATGGGCTACATTATTCTCGGTATAACTTGTACGTAGCCGTAATGCAAAAACTTTTGTTTTCAGCAATATGTTACTCAGCTATTTATTATTATCATAATAAACTAATAACCAAAATGGAAAAATGCTGAATAATACGGCCGATCATTAATCACCGCCGAATGTATCGCGAAGTTACAAATTAATGTTCATCAGAACGTGATTATATAATAGTTTTGTTTCGGTCATGAAATTAATTGTTTCAGCCGTTCTGAGAATGGGCGATGTTTGCGGAATTCATTACACAACAAATTCCTCACTGGGGCGGATTTTTGGAATTTTATACGGCCCACAGTTTCGCAATAGGCGTTTTGTAGTTTCCGCGAATTGTATCAGTACCACTGATTATAGTATAGAAATTTGTATTAATGATTATTTATGCTTGTAAAACATACCTCGAAAAATATTACTCATTTTAATTTTATTGCCAATGTTATCGTGAAATTCTTACACTAGAAAATTCTAGCAATGTGTGATTTTTCGCAAGCTTTTTATATTTTTAATGACATAATTTGCTTTCACTAATGTTTTTTTTTTATTTAATATCCTTTAGAAATAAAATTATTTTATTGTATTTCTAAGATTATTTTTGCGTTATGTTTACGGTATCTTAGATATTTCTAATCTTTTTTTTATTGTATTTAGCTAATAAAATACTAAATAAATGCTATTAAGAGAGTACATATTAATATACATATCTATCAAGTTCTAATTGTTTTCTCAAACCTACATGTTTTGCGTTATGACATAACATCAAATAACCTTTAAAGATGGATTTTGTTATATACTCTTATAGATTTTTTAATTTTTTTTAAATAGGTTACTGTGTTAGTTTTTTTTTATTATAGTCTTATTGAACTTTACTTTACAATAATAATTTATTTTTTCACAAAAACTGACTTGATTATACTTATAGCCATTACGATAATATAACTTCAACCAAAAGCTTTCTAAATCCGATATTTCTAATCACGTTTTTTTTTAATGTAATTTATACTTTCCTAATTCGTTTTTTCGAATCTTCGACTAGTATATCTTATTTCTGTGTATTTTTTAATAACGATTTTCACTAATAAAAATATTTTAATCGATAATGTAATAGTTAGTATGAAATTTAAAATTTTCTCAATTCACAAAATTTAATGACGCTGCCTTTTATTTAATTGGAAAAGTTTTTTTTTATATTTTAGATGTTGAGAATATATTTAATCTCATAAGTATATTTGAAATATGGTATATATTTTTCATTAATTATTTCTAATACCAATATTTTACGTAATTCTTCGTATTTTATAATCAATTTGCAATGATTCATATTTTATTATATTATTAATACAATATTATTTTGTGCTATAATCAAATTTATATTAATTCTAACTGAACTAATTATATAAGTTTATGAAGATCTTTATTAAAATTTAAATCATTAGTTGCCTTTAATCCATTAATTTTCTAATCTAATTAACATAATTTTAATCTAAAACATTAATAATAAAAATAGCTATCAAACGGCCTTCTAGGAAAATGGAAAATCATGATAATATTATTTATTAAAGAAAAAAATGGGCGCAGCTAAATTTATGAATTGAATGTAGATTGAATAAAATATTATATGTTTTTCCAGATGCAAAAAATTAGCTACGTTATACAAGATTTAATCGAGTCGCGTCCTCGCGTCGAAATTTAATTAAGCACACACAACAAGGCCATTTCGGCGAGCTTTGGTCAGCGTGTTGCTCTCCTGGAAATTGCAACAACTTTCTGCATTCAATCTACATCCAGTTACAAATAATTAATTTAATTAACGTCGGCAACCCCCTGAGAATGCGGAGCCGGAGCCGGAATATTCCAAATTCGCGAAAATTAAAATACTTTACGGCAAATTAAATTCTCGAGCGCAAAAGATTGACACGTACAACTGTCTGAGATTAATTCAAACGGATCAAATTTATCACCTGACGTCTAATATTAGAATTGAACGCATCCTGGTGTTAAATATAGTAGCCGAAGACAGCTGTTTAAACGCTTTGACCGACAGAAATGTCTGCAAATTGCTATTTCTGGTGCAAGTGGGCACAACCGCTTTGCCGAATTCCCGATTTTTTCCCCGCAAAATAAGTCGTTAATTTCGGAAAACCTATGTGACATGTGTCCCCTGTCAACCAGCCGGGAAGAGTGAGTAATTGTTATTGCGGATATGAATAATCCTCTGTATTTATTTTCGACGTCTTCTGGTCCAATTCTAATGTAGACGCAATCATTTTGCAAGTGTTAAATGCTGGCTATTTCGTAACGTTTGCTGCATTTTAACATCTATCAAGGTTGTGTAATTATTATTTTTGGCAAAAAATACTGTTTTTGCCAAAAAAATTGTCATTTACAACGTGTCATACGTTTTTTTCTTAGGAAAATCCTACAGATAATAATTATCATTGTTGGAGTTGTGTCACTTTGAATAAAATTTATCATTAATCATTATGTAGACATTTTTTTTATTCACACATTAAAAAAATATATACGTATTTTTAATATCTAAAATAAGTATTATTACTTTCGTATTAATTTTATTAAAAATTCCAAATATTATTTAAGAGTGTGCGAATTTTTATTTTGAAAAATAGGGGGTTTGTGTCGAAAATCTATGGATCTACGTCCTATTTATATAGATTTTTTTTTACATAAATGAGAATCATTAGGTTATTTTCGATGCTTTAAGGTACTTGATAATCATTTTCTTGAGTTGGATATGTAATATTTTAAACATTAGGATTTATTTTATGTTTAATATTCAAATAAATTCATGAAAATTTAAATTTTAAAGAAATTTTATTCGATAATTAAAAAAATATATTTCAAAAATAAATATGTTGCACTTCTACTCGTTGCGTTCATTAATTAATTTTGCATTTTTGCAATTAATTGGATCTTTGCCCCGTATAACTAGAGCACATTTTCCTCGTACCGCACATTTCAATCACTCTACGTGCAAATTAATACACAGCTGTCTCGTACAATATAATTATATTAAATTAAAGGTTTCTCCTTGAATTAATTGTGTACGAAGTACGAACTACTTCAGATTCGACACAGCCAGGGACACAATAATATTCCGAATAATTAAAATTATGACATCGATATATCCCAAATATAATTAATTTAATTTTTTTTTCAGTTCGGAATGTAATACGGAAGAGACGCTGTTGACATTTGTTGAAACATCTTCATTACTCCACGCAAAGTTGGCGGAGGCAATATATCTTCGGCTGTGACTGGCCCTCGCTCGATTACACTCTGTAATTGATGGATGGTGAATAATTGTTCTTAGGCATTTCAGCTACGAGTGCAACGAATTCTATTGAAATTCCATGGCAATCGAGGTACGCTTCAGCGGATGGAGCGAAATTGCATTTCAGCTGGCTTGCAGTGGGATTTCATTTTTATTTTTGAAATAGCTCTCATCGATCAGTATAAGAAGTGGAGAGACTCGAGAATAGGTCAAGCAGCTTAAGTTTATTAAGTTTTTTTTAAAAGCAGAGGTTTTCAAATCGAACAGTTTATTTGAATTATTTTTTTAAACGTATTAATTCGAGACTCGTTAAAAAAAATAGTAAATTATTTAAAACATATTTATTTATATATTTAAAACCGTGTTTTTTTATAATTGTTTTCCACATTCAGCACACCCAACACCAAGTCCACCGTACGCCACTGGTATTTACAAGGTTTGATAAAAAAAATATTTAGAATTTTATAATTTCGCTGGGTGTATGTAAAGAGTATATTTTCACAAATATTAAGCTTCATCTAACAATGGATGACGTCTTTCTAACATAACCTAATTCTACTGCCAAAAATTTTTGTCACTTATTTTATAAATAAATATAAATATTTTTATAAATAACAGATAAAAAAAACTACAATATTTAATGATATATAAAAAAGTTGTTAATTATTCAAAAACTAATATATTTAAAGCTCTATCATAACCTTTGTTTGAAATTAACAATATATAAACTTTAATGCTTTATATTTGTATATTAATAAAATAAATAGAATATGCTTTATTAAATTATATATAACATTAATATTTAATTAAAAATTGTAAATATATACTCGATTAAATTTGATGCTCTGCAAACAGCTTTTTGTGTCATAACGTGATTAAAAATGCAATTTATTAAAAGGACATTAAAGTGGCACGCTTTTTTTTTATTGCCCTTATTAATGGACATATTTTTTCTGTATTGTCATAATTATTTTTACCGGAACAAACTGTGATAACATTTAAAAATCTAGCCAAAGTTAAAATTTAGGTTAATCAAATATATTCCCAAAGTTGTTTTCAAAAATGGAGAATATTAACCTAATTACAACATTTTTAAATATTTATGAAAATAAATGATATATTTTTTAATAAGGTATATATAACATTAACATGAAATTAAAAAATCTAAAGATATAATCGATTGAATTTGATACTACAATATTATCACTATTGCATTTTTTGATAATGGTAAACTTTAGAACCTTATATTACTAAATAAAGTACACTAATATTTAAAAAAAACTATCACATATTAAACTTCAATGTTTTAATTATTATTTGCCATTTTTCTTTTTTCGAGTTTTTGTAAAAAATATTTTTAGTATTATGGGTAGACTTAAAAGGGGGGTCTCTCAGAGACCCCAAACATTTCAAGTCAAGATATTGATGAATTCGATATCTTGAGAATATTTTTTAAATGGATTATTCTAAGAATAAAAATAGTTATTCATGATATGCTTCATAATTTGGATTATTTAATTAATCAATATGACGCGTAAATGACACGCGCATTTGGTAATGTCTCGTCGTAGACTGAGCTCTCGCCGCAGATGCACTTATGCTATTTTTAATAATTACAAATTATAAAAAAATAAAATCAGTTACAAATATAAATTTATATTTAAATCGAAATTATCATTTTTTTGAAAATTGTATTATTAATATTTTGTTAAAAAATAAGTATTGAATGCAATAATGCAAGTAAACGAAAATCATAACAAACTTATTCCTCCTTTACACAAGAATTAATAATTACGGCGAAACGGAGGATCGCTCTTAATTATACTAATATCATTAAATAAAATAAATATATATTTCATCTAAACAGGATTAAATAAAATAATTACAAACGGTTTTTGTTATTATACTAAAATTTCCAGGAAAAAACAGAAAGTATAAAAAAATACAATATCCGATTGACCTATATATAATTTGATATGGCACTGTTTTCGATATCTTGGAATAGAAATAATTACATTTCTAAGAAAAATATAATTATATATCGAATTACATCATATTCACGATTCTTTGACGCGAGATGTTTCGTAGTGGAATCACCAAGAATCATAATTTATATGTATGTATATAGGTCACTCTTAATACATGGATGAACCCATCTTTCACTAAATTATTCTGAATAGATTGCAGGGGGAGATTGATAAATTTCCCCTGATAATTTTTCCATTGAGATAAGAGAGCAGTCGGACTGAACAAAAGTTGACAGAACTTTTGAAAACGCAGAGAATATAATTTTTATTAGGTCAATTTAATGGCTGAAATTATGCCCAAATTTCTCCCATTATTCGAAGTAGACGCGGAATTATATGAAACTCTGCATCTCTGCAAAATTTCATATCTAAATAAACGGAAAAGTTTCTATTAATTTTCCAGTTCGTGGATACGAAAATATTTACGCACAGTTTGGTATTCGCTGTTGCTGATAGTTTTTTTTCGGTTACGACCTATTGCATCGCCGGATTTGCTTTTATTTCTGCCTCATTTCAATTATCGCCATTTCTGTCGCAAAAAATATGCTGTTATATATAGAAGACCTTAACAATAACAATAACGGAGGTTCAGGATGGAAAGTAGACGGAGGTGCGGCCCTTCGATGGCATTGCGGGTCTTTCATCCGAGTTCATTAGCCAGCGGCTGTCCTGGACAGGGGACAGTCCCTCGGCGCTAATGACGTCACGTGCCTTAGGGTCTAGTCCTCCATAAAAAAAAATTGAGTCCGAATGAAAAAAGATGCTTGTACGATATATCAAATTGTCATACAGAAATTTTTACACGTCCCGATTGGGTCTTTTAATACAATTTTCATTAAGCAGTCCATTCCGTTGTCGAAATACTAAGTAGACGTGGTATTGGTTTCTATATAAATTTTCGGCGCATTTACATACGTAATTACATTTTTTCTATCCATAATTAAGATAGACATTCCATGCACATCTCTCGGGATTATTATTCTAGTAAATAATTTGATAAAAATGTTATTTTCGGCTTTGGTGAAAAGCGAACGAAGGTCAAAGAGGCCCGGGAAAGTCTCTCGAGTACAATGAAAGTTCTATACGGTGTTAAGAGGTCATGCAAAATATATACTAGTTAATATCACACAAGGGAATACCAATCTATTGCAAATTAATCACTAATCAAATTATATTAATATTTTAGATAAAAGAAATGTACACCAATGTAATTTTTAATATTTATATAATCATACAATTATAAAATAAAAAATATTAGATTTTTTTTATTTAGGACATTTTATCTTTTTTTTATAATGATTAAAAAGTAAATTAAAAAATAGTGCATTTAAAGAGATTCATAGAACGTTGAAAATTACATGGAAGAAAAGCAAATATACCATTTGCAAAACCGTTCAATTTTTATTTTTATATAAATCGGTTTATTAACAATCCTTAACCCTTTCAGTGTGGGGCGCATGACGTACATGCGCATACAAATCGTATCCAGGGTGCGGCCGCATGTC
>JAGXCT010034597.1:0-51103 GCA_022495035.1 Philopotamus ludificatus
ATAAAAAGGTGCATTTGATTTGAAGAAAGGTGCATTTGACGTGAAAAAACTGTAAACCCCAATTAATTTTCGGATTTTACCCTCTCACTTCTGTAGTTGACTGTTTACATGCGATATACAGGTTTTTCAAATTCATCATTTTGCATTTCAAATTAACCCCTTTTCAATAGACATTAAAGTAAAAAATACATGCAGTTAATTGTGAGATAGATGATAAAGCTCTTTAATTATTAGAAAATTAATACTGGCTGTTACCAATACTGCGTGCAACAGTTTAAATCGATGATTCCCAAAGTAGTCAATATGGACCTCCACGGGTCGATCTGCAATAGGTTTAAGTCAAGGAGAAAAAAAATGGGTGTCTATGAGTCGTAAATAGGGCTCAAGGATGGATTAACCGATGCGTTACGGTGGCTCTATCTTAAGTTTTTTTTTTAAATGGAATATTCCAAGTATAAACATAGTTATTAATGATATACTTCAAAATTTGGTGGATATTTTGAATTTTTCTACTAATCAATATGACGCGTAAATGACTCGCGAACTCGGCGATGTCCCGCCGCAGACTAAGAACACGCCGCCGGTAGACCGACCGCCAAATTCTTACGGCACATGTCACTAGTAAACGTTTCACTCGCGAATGGCGCATCGTACCGGATGAAAACGAAAAAAAACTACAGAACTACAAAAACTTAAGATGCGGTTTAGAATGTGTCGTTACCAGTTCCATCTTCAGATAAATATTTCTGTTAATTATCCTGCATTATGGGCCGTTGGAAGAGTAAGTTGTGTAAGAACATTCATAATTTTTAAATACAAATATTTATAAATGTACCAAATAAACAATGACTCATAATATTTATAACGTTTTTATTGAGAATAAGATACATATTCATACGATCACCATAACATTTATTTACAGCGAATATTATATATGGTATATATCAAATTTGTTTTATTTCTTTTTATTTAAAAACATGGGGTCTGTCATTGTGGGTGATAGGTTCATGCCGGAATTCATCATTCCGGGATAATTTTTTAAAGAAACAGCGTCAGTACTCATCGCGTTTTTAAAACCATTCATATTAGTCATACCCCCGTAGCCGGGAAAACTAGCGAAGCCGTGATTACCACCATAGACGGGGAGACCTTGGGTGGTTATGGTACTACCCAAGTTTTGGGCACCGCCTACGCCAGTTAGACCGCTGGATCCAGATAAACCCCCCTTGCTGGTTAGATCGCTGTAGTCAGAGAAACCGCCTAAACTAGATTGACCGCCTAAGCCAGATAAACCACCATTGCTGTTTAAACCGCTGTAGCCAGAGAAACCGCCTAAACTAGATTGATCGCTTAAGCCAGATAAACCACCATTGCTGGTTAAACCGCTGTAGCCAGAGAAACCGCCTAAACTAGATTGACCGCCTAAACCAGATAAACCAACGTTGCTGGTTAGATCGCTGTAGTCAGAGAAACCGCCTAAACCAGATAAACCACCCTTGCTGGTTAGATCGCTGTAGCCAGAGAAACCCCCTAAACTAGATTGACCGCCTAAACCAGATAAACCACCCTTGCTGGTTAGATCGCTGTAGCCAGAGAAACCGCCTAAACTAGATTGACCGCCTAAACCAGATAAACCACCCGTGCTGGTTAAACCGCTGTAGCCAGAGAAACCGCCTAAACTAGATTGACCGCCTAACCCAGATAAACCACCATTGCTGGTTAAACCGCTATAGCCAGAGAAACCGCCTAAACCAGATTGACCGCCTAAGCTGGTTAGACCGCCTGACCCAGATAAACCACACTTGTCGGTTAGACCGCTATAGCCTGAGCAACCGCCTAGGCCAGATTGACCGCTTAAGCTGGTTAGACCGCTCTGGCCAGAGAAGGCGCCAAATGCCGGAAGTCTACCAAAGCCACTGAGACCATTGTATCCAGAGAGGCCACCGTATCCAGCTTGACCACTTTTGCCGGTTTGACCAGCATATCCACTTAACCCAGGATAACTTCCCACATTAAAGCCGCCACCGAAATCTAAAATCGAAATCATTTTTATTATAATTTTATTTAATTTCGTAATCAAATATGTTATATTAATTTACCAAAGTTTTGTTGACCACATCCTATCAATGGTGAGTTTTGCTTCTGATATCCACAACTTTTCATCGGCATGGTCATAGGCATCGGTTGGTATACATGTACAGGATGTGACATAGGCATTGGCCGCATTACTGGCATTGGTTGCATTACTGGCATCGGCTGCATCACAGGCATCGGTTGCATTACAGGCATTGGTTGCATTACAGGCATTGGTTGCATTACAGGCATTGGCTGCATTGCAGCCATAAGCAGCGACTGTGCAGGTTGTGACACAGGGACAGGCTTCATGACACGCAGGGGCACAGGATTAGGTTGACAGATGTAGACTGGTTTCGCGACGCGTTTTGCTATATTTTTCTGCATTACAGGATAAGACCCAGGGAACCCATTAGTTGTTTGAATGCCAACTCCCGGAAAAGAAGATGCGAGCCCTGAATAGCCATCATCCGCTGTACGACCAATATCACTCGTGTAATCTGGTATACCATCTGTATCAATCATTTGACCTGCCATATGACCGCTACCACTCGTGTAATCTGGTATACCATCTGTATCAATCATATGACATGCCATACGACCTCTATCACTCGTGTAATCTGGTATACCATCTGTATCAATTATGTGACCTGCTGTACGATCGGTAACACTGGTGTGATCTGCTTTACCAGCTGTATTAATCATGTCACCCGCGGTACCACTTTTCCAGCTTTTTTTGCTGGAACTACTGCTGAATGAGGAGGCGGAGTTTGAATTTCCAAAAGTAACACTTATGCAGAGTATGAAAACTGCAGTTACAGCCTTCATCTGAAATAAAATGTATATAGTTAAAAAAAAATACAATAGATTCCGCTAATGGGAACGCCGGTTCATTGGGAGTTATCACCGGCTATTTGAGCCAAATCTCAAGATTTTTTCATTAGCAATTTTGATTATTCTATTTTTGCACATTCTTTTATAAATTTTGTACAATCATGATAAATATTATATTAGTATTAGATTAAATATGTAATTGAATAAGTTATAAAGTACATATTTTTTACCATATATACCACTTTGTTAACAAACCAATCTCACAATTATTGTCTTTAACTGATTCTGACCCACAGAACCAATACCCCCTGGGAAAGAAAACTCTAAACTGAAACCCAATTTTTTTTCTCTTTCCCTGCTTACTAGGGACCACTTCTTTAGAAAAGGACTTTCTTATGATAAACAGATTGATATTGCACAACCAAGACAATTCACTCTAATGAATTCATCACACACCACCTACGCCTAGAGAAGATAAGATCAAATACCGTGACAAACCTCCTCCTTCTTGCCTAGACATAGTAAGGAGGGTAAAATTGGATTCCAATAGTAGTAAAAGATACACGGCACGGATTGCATCGAACACCAAGAGGGTCTCCGCGGTATGGTTACTAAGGGCATTCGTAAAATTTAGGCTCCTTTGGCCTCGACTACGATTTGAGAGTTTAATAAGGCCAATACCAGGGAAGAGCAACCCGCGGGCCGCATGCGGCCAACCACACTTTCTCGTGCGGTCCTTTAAAGATTTTATATTTTGATTTAAAAAAAAATCCGCAGCCTCATTGTATCCTAGGCTTATGCCTACGCATGTTTACTCGTAATCTTTTTCGACATACAGTGAAACCCCGTTTTTACGTGACCGGTATTCTCGTTTTCCCATTATTTGCGTTCAATTTTTATATTCCTGTTTTATTTTAGTACCCCATTTCTAACCCTGAATCTGCGTTTTCCCTCCAATTACGTTTCTTTATCAGTTCCTTCAAAAACGTCAAAATGGTGATTCAATCTATATATTTCGCCATTTTTTTAATAGTAGCTGTAATTTTTTATACCAGATTTATTTAGTTAATAAAAAGATAATTTTAATTCATCGTTCAGTGTTTGTATTATCATAAGTTTCTTACATGCACAACATTTTTATCTGGCCCGTTGTAAAAAAAGATTGCTCACCCCTGGCCTATACGCTCAGCGAACGAATGTTTCGTGGCTGGAAAATGATGATGATGATATATTTGAAAAACATTTGACGTTTTTGAATTAAATTATCAAATCAAAAAAGTTTTTAATTATATTTATTAATAATTTAAATGATAAAATAATTCCAGATTCTATATATGAGCTTTCTTCGTTAGAAACAAATGATTTTTAAATCTATAAGATATTATATCTTTTAGATATATTCTATATATTATATCATATTTAATGTAATCAAATTTTGTAAATATGAAAAATATTTTTTGTTGTAAGTTACATATATCAAATTTAGAAAATTTTAAATCATACAACTTATTATGAAATTAAAAATAAAAGTTTTTTTAAAGATTGAAAATAATACCAAAACCAATAAATTTTTTGTGTTAGATTAAAATGTGAGAAATTCCAAGAGCTGGGCTGTTAGTCGATTGGTCGGCGTTTGAATTTAGCAAGGTCAAAGATGGGTAATAAAGCCAATTATTGATAAATTGATAAATTTCTATTGACTCACTGCAATCATGATGGTTTTTTTTTTTAACTAATTTTCATTAGTTAACCACTGGCTCTCCAGGTTGACTGCCTACTAGTGCTCTCTTAGATCCGTGTTATACTTTTATATTATATCACGGAATTTTCTATGATAACGGATATCAAATTATAACAACTTAATTTTAATGAAATTGAAAACAACAGAATGGCCAATTAAAATATTGACAGTAATTATTAATTTATTTTAAAAATATTTTCATGAATTAAATTTAAAAGTTCATGGAAGGAAATGAACCGCAAGTGAGAGTGGCGCGAATACTTTTATCAGCTCCTATATATGAAAACGCATTATTAAAATATTTAAAATCTTAATTGAAAGCTAATTATAATATTAATATAACATAAAAATAAATACCTAAATAGACAATACTATTTTTTCTAATAAATAATTCTGCATTTGTAAACGAAAATTATATTTATTTTGTGCAGTAGATATTGGATGACATATTTTATAAATAATTAAATAAAAAACAATTTTAAAATTAATTTAACACACAATATTTTTAGGTAAAAAAAAAGAAAAAAAAATGTATTGTGATCATTACTTTATTTTGTATATCAATTTGAATCCGGATGGGCATTGAATCCACCAAGTTCTTTATTGTGTCTGCCCTTATCTCTTCATACTTGATCTTCGTTATGTTACTAGTTATTTTAAATTTGCAGACTTCTCTCTGTAAACTTTTGTTTTCATATGTGTCATAAATTTTCGGTGGGATTTAAATCAGGACTAAAACCTGTCCATGACATTGTTATATCATCATCATCATCATCATTTTTTGCCAGCCACAAGGCTCTCACTCGCTGAGGGCATGGGCCTTATCAAACTCTCGAATGGCAGTCGAGGCCAAAGGATCCTGAGTCTCACACGTGACGTGAGGGCTCCCCTTTCGTGTCCATGCCGCGGGGACCCGAGCCGTCTTGGTATGCGGTTTTTTGTAAAGAGTTTCCCTCTCTTGGCCATTGCTGGCATTGGACGTACATCTTCTACCATGTTGGTAATCGGATTTTACCCTCTCGATTGTGTCCAGGCAAGTAGGAGGGGGTTTGTCTCGGAATTCGTTTATACTCTTCTCTAAGGCATTATCTGCTTACAACGAGTCACAAGTGACAAGTAGCGAGCGCCAAAAACACACATAAATTATAACCAAAAAAAAACTTTTACTGTCCCGAAAAAACTTATCCCGATGGCATAGTGCAGAAATGTTCAGGAAGATGTGGTCGTTTATATAAGATAGATGGTGTTCTATGAATGGAACACGGTACTCATTATTAATTCTTATATAAACTTCTGTATTGACGGTTCCATTGACGAACACTATAATAAGAAAAACATCACCAAACCATTTTTCCTGCCGGATGCTACACCGTTGGCCTGGTGCATTTTTCATCAAACCTTTCTCCTGTACATACTGAATACCTGAGCCAAACAAGTTAACTTTGTTGGAATTCCTTTATAAATCTAGTCACTGCAGATAGACTTAATCCCACCGATGATTCATTTTTCAAGAATTATTATTTTCCTTGTATAAATTCGTAATGAAATTACATATATAAAATAATAACTCGTTATTCGGAAGATAAAAAACGAGCTTTTTCAGAATTTATCTGCATTCACCGACTGCATTTGACAACACATATAGCTTCAAAACGATTTTTTTAAATTAAAAGTTATAAATCGAAGTGTTGAAACAAGTTGACTGGTTTGAAACTTGAGCAATCAAGTGCGATGCGTTTCTTCCAAATTACTAGTTGATATTAAAAAAAAGAAAATGTTTCATTAATTTTTCAAACTATGTAATAAAATATTTTGATTATGACTTATTTGATTATTTTTAATATTATTATTAATTATATAATATTTGTATGTGTGACCTATTAAAAGTTTGCAATATTTCATTCGGCCTACCAAATAATTTTAATTGGACAGGGTGGTGAGTGGTGTCTAAACACCTAAATTGTCTGTATCTAAAAAATGGCATATATCCCATCTATATCAGGGGTGAGCAACCTTTTTTTACAACGGGCCATTTACAAATTTAAAAATGTTGCGCGGGCCGCACGTAAAAAAATTATAATAATACAAAATAATAAAGAACTCAATGTATCTAAAAAAAAAAAAAACAACAACAACAAAAAATATAAAATTACATAATAAAATACTTTAAAAATTTTTTTAATTTAATGAAAAATTTGGCATTGCTTCTAACACACTTAAATCATTTTTGGTCTAAAATTTGCTGATATAGAGACACAGCAACTCACTTTAGGAAGCTATCCTTTATATCATTAGGATCCATAACTTCAGATGTCATCCATATTAATGTCGGATCCATGAAACTTTGTAAAGTTTTTGTAGGAATTTGTTCCCAGTCTTCAATAGCATTGTACGCCATAATATTTTCTATGGTGTTTCTGGCCCGGCACAAACTGCAAGTGTCGATCGTACTCTTAAGGTTAGTTACCAAATTTTATTGCTCATCGCTAAATGTGGAAAAAACCATACTATAGGAGAGGATCTAAAACTTGGTGGCTAAAAACATTTTACCTGTTCTAAATGGGTGATTACTAAATTCCATTAATCAAAATAAAGTGTATCAATGCAGTTAAAACTAGTGCCAAAATGTGAGCGTCTCTTTAAAGGTTATTTTGTAAAGACCAAAATGCGAGAGCCACGTTAGACTGTTGCTTCACACTGGAAATTGGCAGAGGTAAAACTCAAAAGGAAATTCCTTAAAAGATTTATGGAATTATTTGATATGATTTGTGATTTGTGATAGTGATTTTCAGCAACCGCACTGATATAAGAGTTTTTTTTTTGATGACGGTCGACGGTAAAGCATTTGTAGGTTTTTTATTTATTTGAAAAGAGTTAAATATTTTTAAATAGCCAACTGGGGATCAAAGAAAACTTGTCGATGTCAAAACAAAGATATTTGCATTCACTACTTTTATTGAATTATCTAAAAAAAAGTATTAACAAAAATGTAAAATGACTGATAATGCTAAAGTAAAGGTCAGAAGTAAAATTTTGCGACCATCTGCAAACTTTATTAACTGATTTTAAAAAACGATTTGGTGATTTAAAAGAAATAAATTTTCCTGCTTGGTTGACACAACCAATGCTGGTAGATATTTCAAATGAACAACTGTATCAAGAAGAACTTTCGGAAATGCAAAATAATGATTGAATTACAAATGTATTTAATATAAAAGGAATAATGGCATGGATGTGCGAAGAAACAAACACAAAATATCCTAATATTACTTTGCATGCCAGAAATTTATTATTGCTCTTTCTATCATCTTATTTGGTGGAATGGGGTTTTAGCGCCATAAGCGATTTACTCATAAAAAAAAGAAATCGATTGGATATAACTAGAGATACGTGATTATCGCATTTTGCGATAAATGCGACATAGAAGCGATAAAAGCGATAAATGCGATATAATTGCGAAATTTTGAAAATTGCGAATAGATGCGAAATTTTCCATATATCGATCTCTCGGTTATAACATAGGTGGCATTTGCCTAGAGCCAGAAGCTGCTTCTTGAACAGACGAACACACCAAACTAGAATTAATAGATATTCTTATGTCGGTTTCCGGTAAAAATTTATTAAATCTCGAGTCACATTTAAATACACATGAAACGAATGTGTTTTATGAAACTTTAAATCATCTGTTCAATTTTCAAAGTGATTGCAGAAAGTTACTTTTGTTTACAACATTAACAACATCAATAGAAACATGCTCGATGATAAACTTTAATAATTTTTAATTATTATATCATTTTTAATCGGTGTATTCCTGTATTTCTATTTAATTTTAAATGTTTTTATATCAATATATTGTATATCGTTTAAAAAATTATGTATAAATTAGACTTTTTAACTTCAAATTCGTAATTAAGAAATAAGCATTTATTTTACAAAAAATATATTTTTTTTTAAAAAAAAATAGATGCTAAAATACGTGTCTCTAGATATAACTAATGGGGGGACCTAAGACTGAGAGTGTAAGTTAGATCCAGACATAAAATTTATTTGTAGCAAGCGTAACTGAATTTGAAAATTTAATAATGGATTCGGCGTCTAGATGTGTGTTTTGTACTAAATTTCAATTGTCACTTGTGTTTTTTTATTGTTTTACTTTTTATTTTATTTTACCTAATTACATTTCAATTGTCATTTGTGCTTTGTAATAATTTCAGTTATAATATATATTTTAAAAATTTACCTAATGTTTAATTAAAAAAGAGGTCGGTGGGGCATATGACTTTTGAAAAGACTACGGTGGGGCATGGCATAAAGAAGGCTGGGAAACACTGCTTTAGAGTGATGCATTGCATATAAAATAGATACATTTTCATTTTTGGGATTTTCTCGTCGTTCCAGTTTTAATAATAATTATTGTACCAGATTTCTGTTCTCTAATATTCATTTTAAACATTTTAAATCATCGCGTATTTAATTAAATACGATTATAGACTATAAATTGATTTGAATTTTTAATTTTTCAAAAGCAAATTACGAGAAATAAAAAACGTAAAATCGGGTACTAAATGTATATAAAACGGAATTTTAAAAATTTAACACAAATATCGGGAGAACGAGAATTACCGACACGTAAAACGGGGTTTCACTGTACAACATTATACCGATAACGTGACGTAATTGTTATTTAGAAATATTTTTTTATTATTATTTAAAAAAATAAATGTTTTTAAATTTTATTATATCTTCACCTATTCATTCCAAATTGAATAATTCTTGCTCAAATAGAAAAGAAGTTACAGATTTTCGGCACAGTATTTCATGAATTTTACTACTGTGCGTCTAAAGGAATTGTCTCTCGAGAAGTTCGGCTTTGGTTCCCCTGGTTTGGAGTCATTTTTTTCATCAGGAGAGTAAATATGATATAGAACTAGGAAAGGTTTTTTCATGCTAGATTTAGCGTTTAAAAATAAAAAAGATACAATAATAAGTATTTATTAAGGGATAATCATATATTGTACATATCAAAAGTATTTTATTTTTTTTTGTGCATAGAGTCGAATATTGTATCTGATTCCATAGGTAACATATTTATATCAGAATTCATTACACCAGAATGTTCTTCGAAAGTACCAAAATGTTGCCCTGTCCCCATCCCGTTAGTATGAACATTCCAATCGCCTTGATCACCGAAATTGTTAGAGAAACCACCTAGTCCAAGAATACCGCTTTGTTTATAAAGTCCGCCAAAGCTTGGTAGACCAATCGAGTCTGAGATACCAGTGTATCCAGAGAGACCTCCAAATCCAGCTAGACCACCGATGCCGGTTTGACCCGCATAACCGTAAGATACTGGGTAGCTTCCCAAGTTAAAAGCATTGCCACCACCAAAAGAGGCCATTTGTGTTTGTCCGCAAGTAATTCGACAATATTCAGTTCCGCACGATGAACAATCTGAAAGAAAAGTCGATAATGTAATGTAAAAACTCTTTAATTTTGCTAGCAGATTATCTGTGATAGAAGATTTTACCGGTTGAGACTTGTTGTCCACAGCCTGTGAATGGCCATCGATTAGCACAATTACTAACAGCGACGGGCTGCGGTACCGGATAGGGTACACGCACAGGATGTGGCACAGGTACTGCATGGGGTACAGCAACTTTATGAACTACGTGTACAGGGTGTGGCACAGGCACAGGGTGCGGCATAAGCACAGGTTGTGGCACAGGAACACGTTGTATGACAGGTACGGGCTGCGGTACAGGCACGGGTACAGGGTGTGGTTGACGAATATACACCGGTTTCATTATGGGTTTTTCTATATATACCGGATGTGGAACAGGCACTCTCTTTTCTACGGGATAGGGCTTAGGGACATATACCGTTTGAACAGTTGGTTGTGGAAGGGGTCGAGGTGCGGGTGCTGAATATCCATAATCAGTATCTGCGCATTCCTTTCCGCACTTTTCCACACTTGATGAAGTGCATCTACGTGTTCCTTCAAAATCTTCGCATGTCTTTGGTCCACGGACCATGCAGCAGTTTTCTGATTGCGAGTTTTCGGATCTGCTTTCATTACTTGCTTGTGAACTTCCCGATTGAGAGTGAGAACCCAGGTTGATATTGTTAATGTTGGTATTATTGACATTCGTAATTATATTTTCTGTATTTGTACTGTTGACTAAATTAGTAACATTGACAATGTTAGTGTAATTGTTGGTAATTACGGTATCGGAGGGTGTGATGAACGGAGCACTGGAAGGAATATATCGGTCGACTGGCGGTGGAGCTGGAGCTGGAATATATATGGGCGGTGGAGCTGGAGCTGGAATATATATGGGCGGCGGAGCTGGAGCTGGAATATGTACTGGCGGTGGAGCTGGGGCTGGTATATATATGGGCTCTGGAGCTGGAGCTGGAATATATATGGGCGGTGGAGCTGGAGCTGGAATATATATGGGCGGTGGAGCTGGAGCTGGAATATATACTGGCGGTGGAGCTGGGGCTGGTATATATATGGGCTCTGGAGCTGGAGCTGGAATATATATGGGCGGTGGAGCTGGAGCTGGAATATATATGGGCGGTGGAGCTGGGGCTGGTATATATACGGGCGGTGGAGCTGGAGCTGGAAGATATACGGGTGGTGAAGGTGGAGCTGGAAGATATACGGGTGGTGCTGGACTATAGACGGTTGTCCCACAGCTTTGACCCACAGATGTTCCACAGTTCTGAGCAACTGGTGTTCCACAGCTCTGACCTATGGATGTTCCACAGCTTCGTTGTTGGCATAGACTCCCCGAGCATACAGTCTGCACAGGCTGCGACGGAATCGTATAACTTGGATACGCGTCATTTGCATTTCCAAAAGTACCACTTATGCAGAGTATGAAAACTGCAGTCACAGATTTCATCTGAAAAGAAATATTGTTCAAACAATACATAATAAATTTAATGTTTTATTATAAAATCATGGCAAATGTACTATTGTAGTAAAACAAATAATCATACTTTTTTAACAATAATTTTAGTTACTGAGGATGCGGACATACCAACAGCAACGTCAACATTGTTGCCAACGTCGACCGAAATCAAGATTATATAAAACCGCGTTATTTATATAAAAAAGCCAGGAGTAATGGAATTTTAAAGAATGAAAGTTAAACAATTAAATGCCTTTGAATTAATATACATATATGTATGCGTAATCATATGTTATAATTAGTGTTTATGTTAATGCATTATTAGAGAGGCCCGGATTCATCTCGTAGAACGTCGTTATTTTAAGGAATAATACTCCTACGACATGGTTTATCCAGCATTTTTACGACTACGACCTGGTGTATATATTCCTCCGTAATTAGTACACGTGCAAATGCCAAGACTACGAATAAACTAATTGAATGTTGTTCTAAAGCAGGGGTTCGAACCAGACCTAAAAACAAAAAATCAACGGAAAAAACGTTATTTTGGTCGGAATGAAAGCCAAAAAACTTGTTACAAATTATTAATATTTTTTAATACAAATTAATACATTCTAAAAATATCAATTGGAGCTGAAGCAATAGCCGAAACATACCGTTATTTTCCCGGGAAATTTTTTTTTTTTTTTTTTAACGAAAAAATAGCGATTCGAAGCCCTGTTCAAAATTAAATAACAAAAAGACAAAACTTTCTCTATACCTTTTTTAATACAATATAATGGTGCAAAAATAGCACGAGTTTTTGGCACTCACTCTACATCAGTGGTTCTTAACCGGTGCACCACGGTGCACCGTTGCACCGCGAGATTGTTGCAGGTGCACCGCGAAAAAAATGGGTAAAAACGAAAAAATCCGCAAAATATGACGCAACCGAAAAGTAGTTGGCGAAATTATGAAAGTAGACGAAAGGTTAATGTGATTTGACTTAGCCGAATCGATCGCACATGTTGTTGCTGGTCTATTTAATTTCAAGTGTCGGAGGTCTCTAGAATTTATACAGATGATACCTTCAATGGTAGGCTCCAATCAAAGGATTTACACCCTTTGCAAAGAAAAGAACTCCCATTATTATATCAAATGCACTGTTTTTCACATAGAGAATCTTGAGTGTCGAAAAACATTACCAGCGGTACCAAAACCTAAAATAGATCAAATAGGTAAATTATGGTGTGTATTTCTAGCGTAAATCAAGACCTTTAAAAACTGCATATTTGAAAATCCCTGTACTTATGAGCTAACATAAGCTCCTGCTTAAATTAAATAGGTGGTTATCTTAGTAAGTTTTCATCTAGATTCATAGTACTTCTAAGAATGAGTTATTAATTTTTTTCGAAATGAAGGTATGATGATTTTGTTGTCGTCTTCACACGGATTGGTATATCAAAGTAGGGTATTTATGAGGCTTCTTATTACTTAAATAATCGCTAACACGCTATTCAAGGAAAAAACGAAAATTTTGTTTGTCATCCACTGGACAAATTGGTTGTGACTTGAAAACAGCCTGGAAAACGAAATGAAGAAAAAATAGATATAATTTCTTCAACAACGAAAAAAACCTGGAGCAAACATCTACACAGACCATTTTGAACTTTAATAGTAGAAAGCATTTACTATTTTCCTCCTTAAATAGAAAATTACACTGAGCTACAAACCATTCGGCTACACTTGACACCACCTGGCCAGACTACAATGAAGAATTAATTGTCCACTGCCTTGACTGACCACCTCAAGTGTCTCCTGAAACACCAATGGAGGACTTTGAGCCTCTGTCCCAATAAGAAATCCCAGTTCATGCATACAACAACTCTGTTACCCAAATTCTGAAACACCAAAACAACCCTCCTTCAATAAGGAAAACCCAAAGTTCCATATGACTGCAACTTAGACCCAAGAATTGAGGTATTTAACGCCCATTCTGACCTGAACATTTGATTCCCAAAACCAACAAGCCTGTGGTCCCATTGATCAGATTTTTGACGGATATTTATAAACTACATTCTTGAAGTACAGGGATGTCATTCTTGGGTGACAAGGAGTGAAAATGGAGACCCTTCAGGATTTCCTTCAAACTTCCAAATATTAATACAATGATTTTAAATAAAATGTTGGCAACATATAAATTGTTTCAAGTAAAAAATTCTATAACCAAACTATATTCATTATTAACATTTTTTTTATATAACAACTTAAAAAGAAAATATGTCCAAAAAATTGTATGTAATTTAGTTTGTAACTATTATTTTTTTTAAATGTAACAAAAATTATGTCCACATATTTTTTAGACCTCTTAATTCTGGTGCACCGCGATTTTTTTTCATGATCAAAAGTGCACCGTGACTTCAAAAAGGTTAAGAACCACTGCTCTACATATTTGTATGTATTGCAATTTAAAAAATAGTATTTTTGGGTCATGCAAACCAAAAATTTTATTGGTTTCCGGACAAGCCCATAAAATAGTAACACACTAAGCTCTTTAGTATATTTATTTTTCTAATGTTGCGAATCTGCCCCCAGTGCGCGAAGTGAGTGTGTTGCCAAACACCTATACAGAAATTGATTAGCCAGATTACTATTTTAAAATTTTTCATTTCTGGGTGAACCATTTGTAACGGGCTTAAATTAATAAATTAACCAGGTCATGACAGGCTTAAATTATTAAGTAGTATTAACAGAAACAACATATGATTACGTACACGTATATGTATATTTATTGAAAAATATTTAATTATTCAACTTATATTTTAAAACGTTTATTTGATTTGCAAAAGGTTTAATTTTAAATGGAAAAGGTTGAATTTAATGTGAAAAATCTATATTAATTATTTTTATTATAATAATAATAAATTATATTCCTTAAAAATAATTTTCTTGCGCGTTTTTTTGAGTCGCATCTCTACATTTTGTATGAGGGATCATGATTATGTGAGAGCTGTATGTTTTATTTGGGCGCTTTTAATTTATGTAGCTTTTTCATGCTATCTATCGCGAAAATCCAAGGATGGGTGTACGTTGAAAATAATTTATATTTTTATTATTATTGTTACTCGTAATTAATTGCCTTGATTTAGTTGTTGATTGGCGAAATTTGGGATCACGAGTTCATGGCCTCATTTACATACATATAATAACTGTAAACTTTGCTCGCAGATAATTGTGAAACAATATATGTGGCAATTTTATATAATTTATTAATATTTTAGATATGCTTTTAAGGCCACTCCGTTTCGAAAATTATTTTGTCCATGCGCTAAAATGTGTCACTACAAAGTCCGGGGCTAAAATATATATTGACTACATAAAAAAATTTAAAAATCAAGATTTTTATTTATTTTTTTACATCAAATACAATACTGATTTTATAAATTGGAATCGAAAAAGACAATACAAGAGTATGGTTGATAAATTTTCGGTTCAATTCCATCGAAATTCTCCATCGTTAAAATATAAGTGTAAGTTAAACATCGTGTTATTTGTAATTATTAGTGAATTGATACGGAATAATATCATTATTGGTTTGACCAGATCAAATTATATCGTAATGGATGGAATTTTTTTAAAAATATTTTCGCTCAGAATGTTGCATCCGGATAGTTTAAGTTTTGATAATTTTCGTTTACAATGATTTCTTGTCTTTATGTAATTTTGAACGACTTAAACATACTTTCAGGTGTACTTTTAGGATTCAAATTATTTAGGAATTTCCAGCTCATCCATCCCATATACTATAAATATTTTTAGTGCACTATCTCTAAAGGTTTTATTGACGAATTTTAATAAAATGAATTTTTCGTTATCATTATTTGATTTATTTTAATTTTATCCCAATCTTTTCGAATGACTCAATTATTTAAAAGAAATTTTAAATTTGTTTTATTTATTCGCTTATTCCGATTTTTTTATTTCCAATGTGTATCATTAATAAATTCGTAAATTATAAATGACTCACCACAATCATATTCGATTTTTTTTAACTAATTTTCATTAGTTGACCACCGGCTCTCGAAGTTGACTGGCTACTAGTATTTTTGTAGACATGTGCGTTACTTTTATATTAAATCACGAAATTTTCTATGATAACAGTTATCAAATTAAAACAAATTTATTATATTAAAGTTCAAAACAAAAGTAGGGCCAAATTATATATTCATTTTAATATTCAGACAAATATTTCTAGAATTTACATGGAAGTAAAAAGGACTATGGAGAATTAATAAATAGCTTAACTAAAATAAACTAATCATGGAAACTTTAGTGTTATTATTGTTAATGAAAATTCACTTAAAATCACCCTATGGATAATAAATAAAATATATTTCGTAATATCATTTTAAACATCAAAATAATAAATAATAGTAAGAGATTACTAAGAACTTGATAAAAATGATGATAATATATATCTTATATAATTTACTCTGATATAAAAAACAAATTAATGGCTTCTAAGAACTCTAAAAATACAGAGCATCTCATAATATTTTATTTTTTAATTAAACAGTACGGTGGGGCGGTAATATCTTGATTTAAAAATTACTTACTGACTTCATATAGAAAATTAAATATATTAATATTATTTAAGATATTTTAACTATGATGTTTATTTTCTTACTATTTTAACTTACTTTTTATAAAATTGGATTTGATGATTTTTGAGAATTCATTTTAATTATATTTTCAGGAAGCAATTTTTTTTTTTGGAAAATATTTCATTCTTTAAACATTCGGATTATATTCGACGCATCCATCTTTATTACTACAAAATGGCAAGGACGCAAAACAACCACTGAAAATATATGTAGATTATGAAGTCAACAAATGAGATTTTATCTTAAAGGAAAAAGGAAGTGGTCGCCATATTATATTCAGAGAACGATAATTAAACGTGCTGAATAATTTACGTATTTAAATATTTGATATTTAAATTGTTATTCAGGGAATTATTTATAACACTGACAGAGGGGTATGTAAGAGAAAGAGTCCCATTACCTCCGCATGTTTATTAAAATATTTTTGTAGGTAGTCGTTGTGCCTCTTTTGCCATCTATCCATCGTAGTCAAATAAATAAAATAAAATAAGAAAATAAGTTTTTATAGATTTCCCTCTCTATATAAATATATCGCCTATGGATGTATTACAGTTAAATATTTTTTTTCGGACGGTTTTTTCGTTGATTATTTTCAACGAAATCTATCTAATCAACGAATACTATTATTTGAGACTATTTGCGATTCGACTGTCGCTATTCCATGTCGTGTTTTTATGTCATTTCAGACGGAAGAATTTTTTTTTGTATCATCATCATAGTCGCAACTGCCCTATTGTAGAGCCCTGGCCTCATCCAACATCTTTCTCCATTTTATCCGGTCTGTCGTCACGTCGCTCCATCTTCAGGTAAGTTTTAATGATGCAGTGTCCCTCTGTACACAGTCCAACCACCTCACCCTTGTTTTTTTTCCTCCGAGAACAGGAATACTCGTTAACCATACGCCTTTATGGCGGACGACTGTCCCACATCCTTGACACGTGACTAGCCCACTAGAGTCTGGCCACTCTGACGACAGCTGTGACCGATATATGCCTGGATGGTCGGTACAACTCCTAGTTGCTTCGGATTCACCATTCCTCGTCATCGCATACGACTCCAAATATTCGTCTTAGAATCCTTCTCTCCAGGATATCCAGTTGTCGCTCATCTTGTTTAGTCAAAGCCCAACATTCAGATCAGTATGATGAGACAGGCTTGAGAAATCCAGCAATCCATGTAAAGGATATTTGAGTTATAAGAGCTTTTGGCTTTTTTACATTTGAAGCTCGTGCTAATAATTTGCACACGTTTACCCATCCGTCACAGCTGCTCAAAAAGAATGGAGTTGATGAGGGTCTATGAGAGACCCCCTTCGGACTCAATCATTTCAAATCAAGATATTGATAAATTATTCTAAGAATAATAGTTAAACATGATAGGCTTTATAATGTGATCGAAATTTTCAATTTTTAAACTAATCAATATGATGCTTAAATGCCACACGCACTCGCAATGCCGCTAGTACGTTTCACTTGCACTTGGCACATCGTACCGGATACAAGCTATAAAAAACATCGCACCGTGGCAACAGAAGCGCATATTGTTGTTTTTAATTATTTTTTCGCAATTGCGGACAATAAAGGTACAATACAAACTAATGTCACAAATATTTTTGACGTGTAGGATTTATATTAAAAGTGTTATTCGAGAAAAATTCGAACAAAACTTGAGGTCCTATGTAATATCATCGACTCGATTATAATATAAATTACTTATTTATTTTAAATGTTAACCATCCACTCTGTGGGCCAGACGTATTGGTCCGGAAGATTATTTACCAAAAAAAAATGAACCACGATTTTTTCTATTTGTTTATAAAAAAAATATCTTCTACTGATTCAGATATCAGATCAAAACCTATAGATGTTTTTTCTTCATTTTACTATTGAAAGTCCTTTTTTTATATATTCGTAAAATAAAATTATGGATTTATTTCTTTATATAAAGAAATTAAAATAGAATTATAAATATACACATAGGGTAATTAAAGACATAAGACATTTAAATTTAAATAATTTTTAGATTTAAATTTATTTTTAGTATTATTTGCTTACTTAATATTAAGCACGAATTATATTGTCTAAAATTAAAATAAAAACCTACTTTGTAAAACCAAAATTTCAAGATTAGATTCTATGAGTAAAACGAAGATAAACTTTCTACGTTCGAAAGGAAAATGATTTACATAATCAAACCCTGCGCTGGAAAATCTAGTAATAATATAAGCTATGTCTTAAATAGTTTTAATAGCCACATAGAACAAATGAAGAAGAATTGCCACTGATAATATAGTTTCATTATAAGTGACAGGTAGAGAAGGAGAACTATGTATTACTTACTGCGAGAATTTTGATTATTTTGATAATAATTCCATTCGACGACTACTAACTTATACAGCCGAAGTTCAGTAGTCACTGGAAATGAATGAAATGCGAAATTCATTTATCTTCAGCATATAATACACAAATATGTAGATAAAAGTATTATTTTTTTATTTAAAAAGGATAAAATATATATTCATTTAGTGAGAGTATAACCGTGGACCAAAAATTGTTTTTGTCTGAATGCGAGGAAATTTAAAGGGCAACTCGTTTTATTTTTCATAATTTTAATTATTTTACTAAATATATTTGTATCTATTTTACTAAATATATAATTTCATTAAAAATATTTTTTTTTACTAAATGTGGTTTATTTAGTAAAAAAAATACTTTTTCATAGACATTGTTAGTTTTTGATATATTGTTAAATTCCATACGGTTCCATTGAGTGATATTAGCAGCCTTTAATCAATCATCAATGAAGTGTATTATTCGTTAATAATAGTAAGTAATTAAGTTATTTGCTTTTTTTATTTTTGTGACCCACAAATATCGGCAATATTATATTTTTTTTTTAACCACTAACAACTATTAGAATTCTACCAACTGATTTCGGTTGGATACCCCCGATAAAAACGTTAATTTTTAAATCATTTTCTCAGAATTGAGGGAGTTAAGATTATCACCATATAATTGTTCATTATAAAATATTAAGCTATTTTAGCAAATAAATAAATAATTAATGTCACCGTATTTTTGTCAAAGCTTTACTTAAATTTTATATGTATTAATGTTACATCTAACAAACAACATGATAACCTTGATGAACTTTATACTTACATAACTTATCTATACATTATCAGTTACTCAATATCACGAATTCGATGTGTAATAAAATTTTGCCGACTTAAAAATAGTTTGCTACAAGACCATACTTACTGAACCCACATACTCATTAAAAATCATTAAAAAACTTTAGGTATATATGGTTTAATTATATTATTAATATGAAAGTAAATCTTCTTATCTAGTTAGGTAATCACATTTCAAGTTTGAAGATAAATGTTGTATCAATTTATTAAAATGTGTCATTAAAGCGTATCCGAAGCCGATATAAATATTTTATATTTAAGTTCAAATTATTATATGATAATTTATAGCTTTATTATATTAATGAATAAAATATATATTTAACATTTTTTCAATTAATTAATATTATTGTTTTTTTTAATTATAAATAAAAAAATAATATCAGTGTGTATGGATAATAAATAAAAGAAAATATTAATGTATACTATTTATTATTTTTTTTTTTATATTACACATTTTTTGAAAATATATATAAAAAAAAACTTATTCATAATGTTACTAAATCCAGATATGAGAGAATTGTAATTTATTATTCGAATTTCGCCTATTTTTTATTATCATTTATTTCTTTTTTTTCTCTATCTCTTTCCTATCTGTTTCCAAGGGTACGTCAAATCCTGGGAACATATTAGCTGGAGTATTATGACCGAATGCTTCAAATGGATTTCCAGGATATATTATATTAGGATCAAATGTTGTTTCGTTGAATACGTAATTTTTATTATTTGTAAAGATTGTATTTAATCCATCGTAACTGGGATAACCGGGGTTAAACCCTCCATATCCAGCAGGTAGACCACCATATCCGCCAAGTCCGCCCAAGCCTTCATATCCACCGTATCCTCCATATCCGCCATATCCACCAGCATCACCCATAAAACCTCCGCCGTAGACCGCATTTTCTTGACCTGGAACATACCCTGGAATTGCTCCATATCCTCCATAGCTTACAGGATTCATATTTATATTACCGTACAGTCCTAGATGACTATATGGTGAATAGGATTGAGCGCCAAAAGCAGGATCCATGAGCTCGTGTCCGAAACATCCTCCAGCTCCACAGTTCATAGGACTCTGTGGTTGCTGCATATAACAGGTGCCAGTCATATGGCACGGAGGTGTATGATAATAACCCGGTCTGTAGAATGGACCCTGTCTGTACATTGCACTGGAAGAGAAGCCGTCGTCAAAGCATCCCTTGCAATTGGGGGCTTTGTTGCCATGATAACTGTTGAAACCAAATCCGTAATGATCGTAGCACCCTTCGCAGTTTTGCTGTTCAATTTTTTTATTGTTACAATTGACGTAAGGCCAATTCGGACTATAGCCGCACTTGGGTGCAGGCTGCGGTACGTATACCACTTGAGGGGTGCATTTTTTATTCGACACGTCAGAGCATTCTTGTCGCACCTGGGCATGTATTATCGGAGAAGTACATTGTTCACCACAGGTGTGATGTTGGTTACGGTGGCATCTGTAAGATGTACTGTCCGGCTGCATGCGAGCACATATCCTTGGCTCGATGACCCTGCAGCAGCTGTCTTTTGACCCACTCTCTGTCTTCCTTTGATCCTGGAAGGAAGTGACGTTTGTGCCCAAGTCTAAGTTGTTGACGTTAGTATTGTTAATTGATGTAGGGACATTGACGATGTTTGTGTTGTTTACAATGTTTGTTAACTTAATTATTGTGGTGATGTTGGGAGCCGTTCCGGCAGATCCTTGAACTAAGCGCTCGGGACTGGGAACCGTTACAATTCTCTCCGGTCCCGGTACATGAACTACGCGTTCGGGCCCTGGTACTGGAACTTGAACTAGGCGTTCGGGCCCTGGTACTGGAACTTCAACGACGCGCTCGGGTCCCGGTACTGGAACTTGGACGACTCGCTCTGGTCCCGGCACATGGACGACGCGTTCTGGTCCTGGTACGTGGACGAGTCGCTCGGGTCCCTGGACATGGACGACACGCTCTGGTCCCGCTACTTGAACGACGCGCTCAGGTCCTGGTACTGGAACTTGGACGACTCGCTCAGGTCCCGGTACTGGAACTTGGACGACTCGCTCTGGTCCCGGCACATGGACGACGCGTTCTGGTCCTGGTACGTGGACGAGTCGCTCGGGTCCCTGGACATGGACGACACGCTCTGGTCCCGCTACTTGAACGACGCGCTCAGGTCCTGGTACTGGAACTTGGACGACTCGCTCAGGTCCCGGTACTGGAACTTGGACGACTCGCTCTGGTCCCGGCACATGGACAACGCGTTCTGGGCCCGCTACTTGAACGACGCGTTCTGGTCCCGGTACTGAAACATGCACGACACGCTCGGGTCCCTGGACATGGACGACGCGTTCTGGTCCTGCTACTTGAACAACTCGTTCGGGTCCCGGTACTGGAACATGTACGACTCGGCATGATTGTTGACACCTTTTGTCACAGTGCGGGCCGCCACAGCCGCTAATGCATTGTTCATGACAAATGTTTGAGCTTGCATAGGTCGGTTGTGCGGGCACGGGCTGAACTACCGCGTATGGACAAGCGGCTTCACGCTTGACCCTGTTTTTCTCCACACATTTAATGTATGCCCGGTATTCCGTTTGGTCACATTTCACCTCGTTGGCTTGGCAGTCTTTCGATAAATTCTTAGCATCGATCAACAGGAATGTACATAACACCCCAAATAGTAACACGTAATTCATCTGAAAATCAAAAACATAATCATTTATAAGATATAAATTAAGTTCAGAGCACGTTCTGATGTTCAAGATTATTCTTTTTAATTTATCTCAGAAATATGTTAAATATACACAATGTCTGCAAAAATTATGAATAGAAATAACCTATAGCACGCATGCCAATTGGTGATGTGGAATGGCGGTTAATCTGTTTCTTTGTAGTGTCATTATTAGATTTGCCCCCCTCTTTTAGAATACCCCGAGTAAAACATTAATTAACTGTATATTTCCAAGTATGGGTGAATTCATTAGCCTTACGGAGGGATGGGTCCCTCTTTAAGTCGGCAGACTAGCGCCTCACACCTTGAATAACGGGTCAAAACCAACGGCGTCACCCGGATGGGGTTTATTTTAAAAAAAGAAAATAGATCCCAAGCATTTCAAGTCAAGGTATTGATGATTTCTTCATCAACATTTTGACATTAGATGTTAAAAAATGGATTATACTGAGAATAAAAATAGTTATTCATGATATGCTTTATAATTTGTATAATATTTTGGATTATTTTAATAATTTATAACACGTGTAAGTAACGCGCGAACTTAGCTATATCCCGCCGCAGACTGAGACATCTCACCGTCTCAGAGTTCTCGCCTCAAGAGCTCGGTTTCACTCGCACTTGCACATCGTACCAGATGCGATTGAGAAAAAACATCGCGCTCGTGCCAATAAACATATACACCTATCCCTCGATTTACACGGTACTTTTTTTAATACGTTTTCGCTATTACACGGTTTTTAAAAAAAAAAGCTAATGTTGAAAATAATCAATAATAATAATTTTATTTGTTCGTGCGCGAATGTCGAAAGCAGTAAAAAGAAAATGTATTTCTTTAGCATCCAAAATATTTTTTTTGGATAGTTTACAAAATGGTGAAAGAGTAATAGATGTTGCTAGATATATAGCATGAATGAAGCTACAATAAGAACCATTAGAAAAAATGAAAACTCAACTAGAAAGAGTGTAGCAGCTGGCACTACGAGTACGAGCACAACTTCATATATCAGAGATATTGCAATGGAAAACATGGAGAAGGCCTTAATGATTTGGATAGAGGACCAAACACAAAAACAGATGCCAATTGATACCAACGCTATTACAAATAAAGCATTGCGGATTTACGAAAAAAATGAAGAGAAGTTACCATCCTCTACTTTATCTGAAAAGAAGTAGAATTTCAAAGCAGGTCATGGTTGGTTCGAAAGATTCAATTCAAGACACTCTCTACATAGTTTAAAATTAAAAGTTGATCTGGCTTCCGGCGATTTAGATGCAGCGCAAGAATATCCAACAAAATTTGCTGAAATTGATGAAGAATTTGAACCAGTTGCATTTACAGTTAAAATCATCCGAGAAGGATTCGAATTGGGAAGAAAATTAGGCAATTTTATACAAAATGACTCAAATATTGAACGGGCCCTTCGATTCCAACGTGGTATTAATCAATGCTTGGCTCAATATGATGAGGTTCATAAAGATCTAACAAGAAATTCGAAATGTCAATCGCGGATTTTATTACCAAATCTCCTCGGAGTGTAAATGTTTCTACTTCAAACTTCGAATCGGCACAAATAATTTCAATTGATGAAAGTGACTTTGAGCCAGTCACAAAGAAGAGATTGACAGTGATTTCTGATAGTGATGAATGATAATAACTCCACCAACCGTTTTATAAGCTTCTATGTACGTATTTAATTAATAAAAGAATATAATTTTGTTTTATTTATGTAATTTAAAAAACAACCAAATTATCATTTTTTTGTTTTTTTCAATTTACACGGTTTTACATTAAAAAATATACAATTTCGATTTACACGTTTTTCTCGGGAACCTATCTACCGTGTAAATCGTGGGATAGGTGTATTGTTGTTTTATTTCTTTTCGCAATTCCGTACAATAAAGGTCAATGATTATTTATATTTATTTTTTAGACTTTTTTAAAAAAATACAAAATAAATTTGAGGTATCAGAGATATCCCATTCAGAGGACGCGGTAGAGAATCAGTAGAGAACGCAGTACACATTTAGGATTTATAATAAAAGAGTTATTCGAGAAAAATATGGTGTCCCAAATATACCTCATCGGCACGGCTAGGTTATATTATTAAAAAAATTCTTTGTGTTTGGTGGTACTGTAAGAGAATTGTGAATTTCCAACTCTTAGAAAGTAATTATAGGGGAACGATGCTGTCAATAATTAAAAAAAATATCTATCGCCCTTAAAAAATATAGACCAAAATGGGTAATGTTTCATCACGACAACGCGTGATCACGATTAGCAATGATGCACCAACACATACCTAATAAATTAAATTAGGTTATTATAAAGCATCCATCATATTCTGCAGATCTTCCTCCCTCTGACTATCATTTATTCAGATGACTACCTTTTTTTCAAATAGTAAAAACTTTGATGCAACAAAACAGGTAAAAACTTTTCTTAATATATTTTTCGATTTAATGTCAAAGGAGTTTTACTCCAACGGTATAAACAAAATGACAGAAAGTTTAAAGAATGTTATAAGAACCGATGAAGATAACTTAATTTGTTAATTCATTAAAATAAAGCCCTTATACCATTGTTATAATCCCATTTAAAAAAGACAAAACCATTACATCACCCAAATAGTTAATTAAATCCACTTAAAATGACATGTTTTTACGAAAATTTAATACTTTATTGATAAATAAATAAAATATAATTACTAAAATAAATAAATACAGAAAATGGGATAAACTCCTGAATAACGCGGACAACTAAGTGTTTTTTTCAAAAAAATTTAGCTCAAGACCCAAATGAGTATATGATTCAGTTTCGCAGCACACTTCATGACCACTCCCAAAATAAGTGTTATGAGTTCATTGCTTTTTGTCTGTTTAAATATTAGAACATTGTCTGAAACTAATAAAAAAAAATTACCAGAGGTTTTCAACGAACAATTTTACGCCTGCTTCATTTATTGAATTTTTATATGCCAATTAAAGAATTCTTATTGGCATATAATATTAATCAATTATTAATTTTGTATTAATTTTTTAAATAAATAGAACTTATTGAAATATTGTCGGAAATGCATATTATGGCGATAAAAATACTAGGAATATATAATTATTTAAATAGATTTATTTATTTTCTTTCAAAAATATTTTTACATTTAATTGTGATGTTAACCCTTAGCACTCGAATGTTGCCTGGGAAGCGGCATGGAAGCTTTCGGTATTACTCGAATGCCGCCGCTTTGACGGGCATGCAACAAATGAATTATGTATTATTTATAAAATTATTATTTTAGGTTTATAATATTCATTATATTTATAAACAATGATAATTTTGCACAAATCCAAATTAATAATTTATTAAATAACATGTGTTGAGGTATTGAGGACTTCAAATAGCTTCGAGTGCAAAAGGTTAATATCCAATTTATTACAATAATTGTATTATTTTTTTAAGATTTTAAAAATACATTTAAAAAAATATATATTGAAGTATAACCCTAATAAAATAATATATGATACTTTATTATTTTTTTGTTGTACGAATATAAATATATTAAAATCGAGTATATCTTTTTCAATGAAGATTTATATTCTTACTGATCAATAAATCAATAAAACACTATTTTTTTAATAATTTAATCATGATAAATACGTACTTCTGATATAAAATCAGTTACGTTATTTTATGTTGTAATAAAATCAGGACTAATAAAAAAAATTAACCAATAAAATCGATAAGTGTAGGTCATTGGACGATTAGAAATACGTCGAATTCTTAAAAAAAACGTGGTTTATGCATTCCACCATTATTGAAGAGTTAGATTAGATACTAAATATATTTTAATAAATAATAAGTAAAGAACCAGTGTACTTAAATAAATTTGACAAAGTTATCACATGTAATAAAATCGGTTTAAGATGATTTTTCCTATGAAAACGGGATTGTTACTTCTACTAAGTTACCTATAGCTAAGGTAAAATCATATATTGTGGTATTGGTCATGTCCATTTCGAATACCAATGGTATGGTATACAAAGATATATTTTTGATTAAAATTTACAAATAAGAGTTATACAGTTTTTTCACGCCAAATGCACCTTTCTTCAAATCAAATGCATCCTTTTTCAAATCAAATGCATCCTTTTATAAATCAAATGCACCTTTTTATAAATAAAATGCACCTTTTTAAAAATCAAATGCACCTTATTAAAAATTTAATAAAACATTTAAATACATTTTCCCACTAATTACGTTTTTTTTTCAGTTCCTTCAAATATGTAAAAAAACGCGTTCCACTGTATTTATGGATTACCCCGAATTTACGTTTTCCCACAAATTACGTGTTTTTTCAGTTCCTTAAAAAATGTAAAAAACGCGTTCCACTGTACATATCAGAAATCATGAGCTCGCTACATTTTTCTGTTTTTTTATTTTTTCCTTAGAACTCACAGATTCTATAATTGCCTTGATAGTTAATTCATTATTTAATCTAGGATCCCATACACTCTATACTATTCTATAATTATATTATAACCATAATTGTACTAAAAAAATCGAAAAATTTAAAATATTATTTGTAAAAATATATTATTGAAAAATTAGTCAAAATGTTTCTGTATTTTATTTAGATAATTAAAAATATCGCTAATAATTATAAAACCATTTTCGAAATAATCTATAAAAAATTTTATGTTCCATTTATTTTTAATTTTTAATACTCAGAGTAGAAAACCCCAAATCCGAATTAAAATAAATCGTACCTTGGTCCAGACGAGCACGAATGTCACTTGGTGGACTTCTATTCCCAAATGGCGACAAATTTTAAGTGTGAATCGATTATCTCTTATCTGGTAGCTTTTTGGCACTATTGATACATTACGTAAGTTTTAAATACATAGAGATAATCCTGCCTTGGGCTAACCTAAATTTTATTACATAGTTACAAAATGTTATCGTGAACAAACACGAAAAATCGTCACTTAAGTGCGACATTTTTGTAAACAAAAGGTTTCAATGATTGATTGTATGTATTTTAATAACGATACATTTTAAAATCGTAAGATGAGACACTAAAACCGCAGTTCACGGGTCATTTCCGGCCCAGCAGAATATCAAATCACAAAAAATATATCTGTTAGAAATTGTATTATACACATTTTGATATCGTTTAAATGTTAAATCATTATCATTATCCTCATAGGTGCAACAGTCCTATTGTAGAGCCTGAGCCTCATCCAACACCATTCTACATTTTATCTGAACTGCCGCCACGTCGCTTCATCTTCAGGTAAGTTTCAATGATGCAGTGTCCCTCTGTACACAGTCCAACCACCTCAGCCCTGGTCTTCCTTTCTTCCGGGGACAGAAAGGCTTGTTAACCATAAGCCTTTTCGGCGGCTGATTCCCACATCCTAGACGCGTGATCGGTCCACCAGATTCTGGCCACTCTGACGACAACTGTGACCAGTATATCCTTTTATAGTCGGTAGAGCTACTCGTTGCTTCAGATACTCCATTCCCCGTTGTCGAATCCGGTTTTAAATATTCGTCTCAAAATTCTCCTCTCCGGGATATCCAGTTGTCGCTTATCTTGTTTTGTCATAGCCTAACATTCAGTTCCGTATGTTAGGACAGGCCTGATGACGGTCATGTAGAGCTTGACTTTCTCGACCGTAGATCCTGTTGAAGTCCAAAGTAGCACCTGTTTGCCAGCATGGTTCTACGTCACTCAGTGACTTATGGCTTAAAACGTGTGTGCATTTTGCGTTTAATAAGGTTCATCGATTTAACTAGGCATTTTTTAAAAAAATATTTTCTCACTACACAAACTAGATTAGTCTCGTTCAATATTTACATCCTGTATTTAGAACATTTTTTGAAAATATGTCAAAGTACAATAAAATACTCATTGTCAAAGACGCGAATGTTTAATCTGAATTTATTATTCTTATCTACGTGTGAATCCTTTGTTTGCTTAAGATATGTAACAAAGATTCCAGTGAACACTCGTGACTCGTCTCACTCGAACTAAAAGATGATATATACATTTTGTGACAATATTATAATTCAATATAAGTATTTTAATTTAATAAGCCCGGATACTACTATTAATTATACAGTTATTTATTGTTCAAAAATATTATTATTCATTTATCGGCTCTTTAATGCTTTAGTTTGAAATATTTTTCAGATTGTTGGAAATATTAAAAAATAATTTGTACATCATTATTTCTAAAAATTAAATTAATCTGAAAATAATAACTTCAGGATTAATCAGCCAGTTGGCATACAGCCTAATTATCTTAGTTAGGACTACGTATTATTAAAATATTTTTACACCGAACAAGGATAAATATCTTGAATTTTTATTGGCAATAAAATTACGATTTAATTTTAGGTTGCTTATATAATTAATCTCTTGAATACGTTATTCTTATAATTAGAGATATAAAACGTCGGATTAATAAAACGAATTTAGGTTAATGATAATTGACTTAGATTACAACGACTGGAAAATACAACGTTTCATCAAACTAATCAGAGTTGTATTAAAATTCAAGCGAAATACATCAGGTTTAGTAAAAAAAAAAATATCTTAAACGAACGAAATCAGGAATTGATTAAAAAACATATTTTATTTACCGTAAAATATATAGAATACTAGGAAAAAAATTAAAACGTGAATTATAATAAAATAATTTATCAAGTTTCTTTATGAAAAATGTATTTTTATTAAAGACACAATTTACTATTATTAAATTATTACGTTCTGGGCAAGATAGCGAGAAATAAAATTTCGCGAATAACAGGCCATTTATTAATATATAAGTTCATTTTAAAATTCTAAAAATTACTTTAATCTATTTATTTTGTTCCATGTTGTAAAAAAATTCAAATTTCCTTGTTTGGTCAAACTGGTAAATTATTAGTAAAACTTTTCATGGCACAAAGAGTTTCCGATGATAAATGGTTTCAATTTCTTTAATTTTAATTCTGTTGATGAGAAAATAAGAAGCAGAAGATGATGAAAAATGAGAATCTAGAAGCAGTAAATTCCTCTATAAAAGTTGACATATGTGGCATTCTTTTCCGAAAGAGTCTCCTCTCGTATACATACATAAATTAAATTTCGTGAATAATTTCAGAACTCCAAAGGACTGTTGTATATTTTTCAGCTAATTTTTACGCCTCTACCAGCCGATTTACTAAACATTTTTTGGGCTACGCTAGTTTTATCGTTTTCTTATCCGATCAAACCAACCTTTACTTTGAAATCTTATCCTCTTCCATGTTGAGATTCTAAATGATCTTAATGACTAATTTGTTTATTCACAGATATGTTGTGCTAATTTAGTAAAGTGAGGTACTTTAACCGAATGTTCTATAAATTTTCCATTTCTATCATTCACATATCACATTTTTTTAAAAATTGCGAAAAAACAAATCCGCACTCGCCTTCTGAATATCGAGATTTTTGGAATTTTCCATGTAAGATTTTTGTCGAATAGTTATCTGTCAAAGTACATCATTAAATTGAAATATATCATTGCTATTTAATTAATAAAAATCTGTACTTTCTCCCTTTTATAATATAAATAAAATAGCCAAACACCAAGACTCGGTCATTGAATTTTATTTTAAATAAATCGGTGTATTCGGATTCGATTTTGTAAAGAAACAACAATTGACATTTTCGAGGTCTGTAACTATTTTTTAATCAAAAATGCAAAATCTAATATATGGAAGGACGAAAGAGCGACATAAAATCTTAAATCAGACCACGGACCACCATTTGGACTTGACTGGTCTTGTATATTATAAATATAATGTATTATATAACCGGTTAGGGGCATTTTGCTATTAACTTATATCAATAAGTAAATAAAAGTAGAATATTTTTATAGGTACAGACAGACATATAATCATATATGCGCTTGATATAAAAAAAAGTAAACATGTATCTTGATAAAAGTACATACAATACTTTGCGTCATATTAAACATCCGAAAATGTAATCTTTCAATGACAACTATTTATATGTGTACTGTAATAATCTTACCTTAATCTTTGATAGCGTTTGTAACCTCTGCCAATCGTGCATTGAGCCGAAATTATTTATATATATATTATTTCATTTAAAATATCTCAATTACAATTAAAAATAATAATATAATTTTCCATGTATTATTTTACGTTAAAAGTTGATGTGCGTAAAGTGGTTTAGCATTTGTTTTTATATCTATAATATTAAGAATACAAAATTATTATTTTAATTATATCATTTACATATATTTCCTCGTTTTCCTAATAAATGATTATTTATAATATGTATTCATCAAGAATTTGGCGTCCTCAATTGACCCCATCGGCACAACTAGGTTAAACCTACTGTTATGTATAATCTATACAAATTTTCGCTCCATTTTTTAATGTGTATATTTAAATAAAAGTGCATTTTTCGAAAAATTTATCTCCTTATTTAGAAACTTACAAATGTAGGATTTATCTTGGTATCATCATCATCATGATCATTTGCCAGCCACAAGGCTCTCACTCGCTGAGGGCATGGGCCTTACCAAACATGGTAGTTGAGGCCACAACCTGAGTCTCACACGTGACGAGGGTTCACTCCTTCGTTTCCAGCATACCGCGGGACCCGAGCCGTTTGGTATGCGGTTTTTTTTGTAAAGAGTTTCCTCTCTCGGCCATTCCTGGTGATTTGACGTACATCTTCTACCATGTTGGTGGATTTGATTTTACCTCTGACTGTGTCCAGGCAAGTAGGAGGGGGGTTTGTCTCGCATTCGTTTGTTTTCTTCTAAGGCGTTATCTGCTTATAACGAGTCACGAGTGACAAGTAGCGAGCGACCACACACACACACCTATATAGATATACACAGGCATACATATGCACATCTGCCCAAAACGAGTCTCAAGTAGCCGGTCGCAAGTGATTATTAGCCCTGTCGCGCAATAGCAATCCTTTCATCATGGGAAAAACCTTCTCAGAGATGGAAGAGGAGCGAAAGTATCGAGACTAGACCAATTAATGGTCAGCAGATTAGGGTTTTCCTTTCCAGGGTATACTGTCTCTGTGGTGAGAAATCCGTTAGAGACCCAGATTTATTTATGCACACAAGGATATGTGTACACCAACATGTACATATTTTTGTACTGTTTTGTTGAGTACTTATCAATTGAGCTTGTCAACTCCTAATATATATTATTTTTTAAATTATAAATAGCATTCATTTGCTTATTTGGATCTAAAGCTTTTACTGCAAGAGAATAGTAATCAAAATGTTTTTAAAAAGTGAAAAAACATATTCTTTTACTGTATTTACAAATATGAATATATGTGAAAATATAATAGAGAAAAAATTAAAGCAAGAGTATATTTTTTTCTTTTCGAGACTGTGTCAACTTTAACGTGCCCAGATCATTCAAATTATAGTAAAATAGATCAATATAAACGGGTCAATTGACAATTTATTTTAATATTAGATTTATATCTATATGTATATACTATATACTTTTATTATAAGCAATTGATTTGTGATAAGGTATTCTTAAAATACCTCAATACTGTATTTATTAATGGATATAGAGATTATGTCAGTAGGTATTGAATATATATATTAAAATATGTTTATAATTAAATTATACAAATAAATTATAGGAGGAGCTCTAATTATATAATGGTTCTTAACCTTGTTGAAAGTACTGAACCCCACCAGTTTTATATGCGCGTTCACCGAACCCTTATATAATACGTCGTATAATTTTTCATAATATCGTATAATAAGTCGGGTGTGAGTTTTGACCTCCACCGAACCCCTGGGGCTCGATAGAAGCCAGGTTAAGAACCATTGATATAATGTATTGTAAATATAATGTATTATATAATCGGTTAGCGGCATTTTTCTAATAAATTATATCAATAGGTAAATAAAAGTATACTACTCTAAGAGGTACAGACATATAATCATACATACGCTCGATAAGTACATATTTATATTTATAATAACTTTGTGTCATATTTTATTTCGGGAAATTTAATCTTTTCATTGACAACTTTTTCTATGTACGGCGTGAAAATCGTACTCCAATCTTTCAAAGCATTTGATACTTCAGGCAATCGTGCGTTGAACTGAAATTATATATATTTAAAATAACTAAATTATAATTAAAAATAATATTCTTAAAAGTACATACACCTCTTCCAATTATCGAAGTGATTTCATTGTTGGGCAAAAATTGGATTCGCTTATAAAAATCTCCGTCGGTATCAATCCATTTTACATAGACAGTTTTAGCATTCGTTTTTAGATCCTTACTAACCTGTAATATTAGGAATACAAAATAATTATTTTATCAATAACTATTGTACAAGATGAATTTTTATAAATGAATTGATATTTTTTTTTATTTCACCGATCTGTCAGAACGGCTCGAACCCAACCGTGTTATCCGAAGGGGGTATATTTATAATGAAAAATATACTCCAAGCATTTCAAGTCAAGAATTTGATGTAATCCTATTTTTTTTTTTTAAAAAAAGGGATTATTCTTGAAATAAGAATAGTTTTTATGATGAGTAAATGGCACACACACCCGTCAATGTCCTACCGCATAATGAGGAGACGCTACCACTGGACCGACCGCCAAATCCTCGCGGCACGTGTAATTAGTATACATTTCACTCGCACTTGGCACATCGTACCGGATGCGAGTTAGGAAAAACATCGCACAACAGAAGGAACATAAGCGAATATTGTTGTTTTTATTTTATTTCGCAATTGCGGACAATAAATTTTGATGATTATTTATATTTTTTTTAAAGAAATAATTGTAAACACTGCAAAAGGATGTCAAAAGTCAAAATTTGGAAATAAAAAAAAATGGATGATCAGTGACACATTTAAGTTAATAGAAAAGAGAGAATAAATAAAACTAAGAGGAATAAAGTAACAAAAAGAACGTGAAACAAATAGAGAACTCAACAAAAAGGCTGCCGTCCAGATATAGCAACTCAAATTGAGAATACATGTTAAGAAAGGTCACGCAAACAAAATTAAATCAAAAGATTTATTCCGAATAGTAAGATTACACTCTAACGATTATAAAAAAAAGTCATGTGTCATTGTAAATGTAAAAGAAATCAAGGAAATAAAAAAAAAATAACAAACATGGAAGGACTATAGTGAGTACGGGCAAAAGCTTCTGTTTAAAATATGTAATATAATCTGCATCTCAGGAAAAAGGCCACAGGACTGATCAGAGGTAATATTTATTCCAATATACAAAAAACAAAGAAAAGTGAAAATTACCAAACATTTTCATTTATCTCACATGCAACCAAAATTTTACTCCACATCATTAGTTGAATTGGAATTTTTTGGGGAACGTGCTAGAAGAAATGGAGGCACCGTTACACATCGTACACCTTATCCGAAGCATGTATAAGAACAACACTGAAATAGTTAAAATAGAGTCGGAAAAGTTTTCAGTCCTCAAAGGGTTGAGACATGGCTGTATACTCTTTCCAGACCTATTTAACTTATACGGGGAGTATATCATGAGAAAAGCCATTAAAAACTGGGAAGGCAGATTTAAAATAGCGGCTAAAAAAAATCAAATCTAAGATATGCTGACGATATGACATTGATAGCCACCAAAGAAGAAAAAAAGAATATTTGTTCAAAAGAGTAGTCTGTAATAGTAAATAACTAGGACTCGAGATCAATATTACTAAAACCTAGCTGATGATAGTCAACAGTAGTAATCAGCTAGATCTGTTAATCTTACAGATCTGGTGAGGATTGAAGAATTTCTATATTACTATTACGATCACTACTTACGAGTAATGGAAATTGTGAGTTAGGTATCCAAAAAGTAAAAAAATCGTTTAGTGCAGAGTCTGGTATTTTTAATTTTTAATTATGGCGTAGAAATCTGGACCATAAAGAAGAACATAAAAAAGAAAATTGACGCCTTTTAAATGTGGTGCTGGCCACGTCTGTTGAGAATACCATGGACCGCTTAACGCACAAACGTGTCTATTCTAAAAGAAATGGGGAACACCAAAGATGACCGACATTCTACCATGTCTGGATGCTTCGGGCATCTCGCCAGAAGAAACGATTATCTGGAGAAGCTCGTCGCGCTTGGAAGTGTACAAGAACGCAGGAGAACGGACAGGACGTCCACCAGCTAAGAATGGTCGCGATCCTCAGACACGAGGGCGTCGACTAAAGAAGAAAGATTATTTAAAATATTAGGTACAGCGAAAAGAAATGATCGTTTTCTAAGAGCGCTCTTTGAAATCAGTTTGAAACATAGACAAGGAGTTTGGGTGCCGCATGCTCTATCGCAGTCGGCCTTGGATCAACGAGTGAACATTTGTTCTTCTTCGTTGAGCAGGTATGAAACCGATCCATTTCTAAGAAGGATAATTATTGGAGATAAGAAATGGATCCTTTATAACTCTCCTAATAAAAAAAAGCAATTACTTTCTCCAGGGGAAGCACCAATTTCAACACCTCGGTCGGGTATGACGTTAAAAAAAATCTTTTGTGTGTCTGGTGGGATATTTCGGGAGTAATTCATTATGAATTACTAAAACCTGGCAAAACAGTCACAGCAGAGGTATACTGTTCGCAATTAAATAGATTAAAGGTAGAATTGATAAAAAAACCGGTAAATGTTAGTAAACAATCAACGGCGCATTTTACAACATAATAATGCGAGACCACATGCAGCAAAGATCACTCAAGATAAAATTAAAGAGCTTAACTTGGAACTATTGCCTCATCCTCCTTACTCTCCTGATATTGCTCCATCAGATTACCACTTATTTCGAAGAATGGAGCATTCGCTTCGCAACAAAATTTTAATTCAGAAAACCAAGTCCGAAATCACTTAAATGCCTTTTTTAAATCAAAGGAGCCAGGTTTTTATTAAAGAGGCATCGAAAAAATGCCCAAATTGTGGAGAGACATATAATTTCCATTATTATTTATTTTTTTCATTTGTACTAAAAAAACGATCATTTCTTTTCGCTATACCTAATATATATTCATTAAACTTTTATAGACAAATACAAACAGTTTGTGATATGTAGGATTTATATTAAAAGAGTTATTCGAGGAAAATCAAAAACTTGGGGTCCCAAATAGACCTAGGCTAGGTTAAAATAAATACATATCTACAGAATTGTTGACATACAGTCACGTTCCAATTGCATCCGTCCACGAAATAAATCCCAGTGGCTTTCTGTGTGCCTGTCGTTAAATCAGCAACCATATCGTAGACGATCCTGATGTCGTCTAACGTATACGTAGCTTCGATGGCCGCCAAAGAGCTGGTATTATATAATCGTTGTTTTGGCGGTGCCTTCAATTTGCTTCTGGCTATACTCATGACAAAACCATTCGAATAATGAACTTTTCCTTTTACATTTACCCCGTAAAATGATTCACTGCAAATACCAATAAATAATTAATGAATACAGGAACAGTTATAATTATTCGAAATGTACTCACTCAATGTCCATTGTAAAATCTGTCATTCGAATTTGACAAAATCCTTCGTCCTCTAAGTCGTTAATAAAAATTTGCAGTACATCTTCAATATATTTTTCATAACCAATGATAGATGTGTCTAGGAGGACGGCTAGAATACGTGTACCACATCATGAATTATTTTTTTTCAATATAATTAGACCTAATACATCTTGTACAGGACATGTAATTGCACGCTATTGTTTTATTAAATGTTATAAATACATAAAAAACGATTAGATAAACGCTTAGGATAATCTTTTTAGTAATTCTTTGTATGTCATGTTTATAAGACATAAAATTATGACATAGTCCCCTATCGTACTCTATTGAAATCTTAAATATCTTTCTGGTGCTGTATATATAATCTGATAAATGTTATACTTAGTCGAAATTAAAGACGATTAGAAAATAATTCGTTATAAATGTGATAGTATACCATTGTAAAAAGATTTGAGATAAAAAATATTAAAATATTATATTATAGCCATGAGAAATTATTTGTGCTAATTATGGTGACATATTGGATGTCAGGAAATATAATATTTTGGTTAAAAACAATTAATTCTGGAAGACGACGGCCCAAATGGTCGAAATCATGAATTCTCCTCCCAAAATTGTGTATTTTTCTTCTTCTTGGGCTTAGAATTACGAAATTTAGAATGAATAAAAAATTTAAATAAGTATTACTAAACGATGTTTAGGCGATCTGTCATGGCGATTCAAAAACATCCGCATCATCCGAAGGATGGAATAGAAAATATATCCTTGACTATTAAAAGAAAAATGGCTTACTCTAAAAATAAAAATAGTTATTCGCGTAAGTGACATGCACACTCGGCGATGTCTCCCCGCCGACAAAGCGCTCGCAGGACGTGTTGCTAGTACGTTTCGCTTGCACTTTAGAAGATAGTACCGGATGCGAGCGAGAAAAAACGAATATTGTTGTTTTTAGTTATTTTTTCGCAATTGCGGACAATAAAAGTCCAATACAAACTAACGTCACAAACGTTTTTGACATGTAGGGTTTATATTAATAGAGTTATTCGAGAAAAATTCGAACAAAAACTTGAGGTCCTATGTATTATATTTTTATTATTTTTTTTCGCACTTGCAGACAATAAAGAACAATGATTATACTTTTAAAAATTACAGAAACACATAATATATTAAAAATTCTAACACTGATCAATTTAAAACGTCTTCATTGAAACCTTTGTTTAGTTTTGATGAATGCTTTCATTGTCGTTATATACGGATTTTATGTATTAGAAACATTCTGAATTTTCTTGAACAGTAAAATCTATTTTTTCTTTAATCCTTATTGAGAGACTCTTGGGCATCTTCAGGCAGTTAACCAATAAACAATACTGCATTACGCCATTTTTCTCCATAAATATTTATGTTGTACATAGATGGCGTAAAGTACCACTCGTAACAACATATAAAAATAAAGTCAATAAATTTGGATAATCAAATATATTCACAAAGAATTAAAAAAAAATTGAAATACATAAACTTAATTGTAAACTATTTATATATCATTGAAAAATGAAATACGCTGTATTGTCGTATAAATAACATTAAAGTGCAATTAAAAATTGAAAAGATATACTAAATTGAATTTATTGATAATGGTAAACTTTGGAACATCATATTATCAACCTGTCATATCGTTATTAAAAATATTTTCTAGCGGTCAAAATAAGTGCACCGAATGTTCTTTTAACCGATCCGTCGCGGCGGCCCGAAACGAACCGCGTGGTCCGAGGGAGTTTATTTATAATGAAAAATAGACCCATGCATTTCAACTCAAGATATTAATGAATTCTTCATCAATTACACATCAATCATTAGTTTTTCGCAATTTCAGAAAATAAAGGTCAATTATTATTTAAAATATTTATTTTTTAGACATTTTTAGACAAATACAAAAACTTGTGACATGTTCAATTTATATTGAAGGAGTTATTCGAAAAAAATCGAAAATTCTGGGTCTCAAAAATATACCCCATCGGCACGGTTAGGTTATGTTAACACTCAAGCACCCGCTGTTTTCAGACGAAACTTACACCTAAACCCGCATCTTTATCGATGTCGCGATTTTGCGTGGCTCTATAAAAAATGCTTAATAACTTTTTTCCTATTGGAGATAATTTGGTCAAATAAGAAGTATTATAGAATATAAGAAGTATAGCATACTTATATTAGCTTATTAGAATATTTAGATAAGAAATAAAATTTTCGAGCTGTGAAAATGATGGTTTATTGTATTTTAGACGATAAAAAACAAATAGATATCTTTATGTAGTATGTAGGTAATTTTAGCTTTTTTAATAAAGGGTGTGACGGGTTGTACCACATAAATATTACAAAAAAAATATTTTGTTGAATGGATAAACAAAAATACAAATTCGTTACAGTCGATGTGTAAGTACTGGAAAGTTTTCGATCCAAATATTATATTATTTCAAGGACAGTTTTTAACCATAAATATATACATATGTCATATATTTTACAAAGGGCATGCAGAGCTGAGAATAAAACTGTGTCGAGTCGTAAAACTTTAAAAGAAAGCTTTTTGTAGCGCATTAGTTAACACGCTTCGTGTGAACCCGCGTTAGTGCGGAACCGGGTGTTTACCACTTACGAAAATTTCCACACTAACGCGGGACCGGGTCTCTGAGTGTTAAGATCCGTAATTTTTTCAAAGACGTTTGAGTGATAAAAAAAAACAATTCTATTCATAATACAATATGTGCCTACATTACGTTTTTCGCAATTGGTTTTCAATACACCTATCCCTCGACTTACACGATACTTTTTTTACACGATACTTTTTTTAAAATTAGACTACCTTGGAGCATATATTGTTGTTCAATCCCGTCTCCAATTTCACGAATATTAATTAATTAATATTAAAACTAATGTAATGATGACTCTCAAAGATTCCATAAATTTCGGCTCATTTTACGATCAAAATATTAATAGCGAGATACTATGATTTATTACACCTTTTTTAATTTTGCTTATATGAACAATTAAGATACTATAAGAAGTCGATGCCCGTTAAGTAGTTTATAAGTGCCGAATATTTCTTGATAAATATAATAGTACCTTATCAGATATTTATATATTAACAATGTAATTCCAATTTTCGATCCAAAAGTCGATCATAAATAACTATGTCGCGTTATATATTTCTAATCTTAGATTTTAAACCATTAGCAATATTTATAAATATATCAAGGGAAGGCATAAATCAAATTATAAAAAAAACTCACGTTCACATTTGACGATATGGATTAAATTGATCGATATTAACAAAATTAATAAACAGGAAAACATCTTGATATTGAAAAGCTTCTGAACGAAATGAATCGACATAACAAAATAGAAATGCATTTCGACAATCTTGTTTTTAGTTAAATGTTTTGATAATCGATTTATTTTATCTTTAAACAATTCAAGGGCATTAAATGCAACATGTTGCATACATCGGATATGCACGTGTTATTCACCAATTAAAGTTTACTGATATTTATCTGATGATTATATCAAATCAGTGTGAATTTTATTTATTAAAAAAATATATTTTTATTGACGTCATTTATAAAATTATCATATCATTTTCGGAGAAAAATTATAATTTGCAATCTATTAACCAATATTATGTATATTTATCTCATTATGCATGTTATAAATAAATAATATCTTTATTTATGTGGTCGAATATGAATTCGATATTATTATTATGTAAAAAGAGATACAATTGCTGAATAAAGAGAGATTGGTTATATAACGTTAACATTATTAAATTTAAAAAAAATGCAATAATCTTTCTAAATACTGTGACTGCTTTTTATTATTTCGTTTGAGATAATAGGAGATTTTGTCTTAATTTGCTGCTAAAAAAATGTTGCTTAGGAATTTTATTAATACAAAGCGATCAGGCATTTTGATGGTGTTGCATAACGTAGTTCCAAACAAATTGCAGACTCCTTGGCCTACTAATTTCAGTCAGTATTCGACATTCCTGAGTCTCATACTGACTTCGAGAGATGAAGATCATCCAATTCTTCGAATGCACGTCGACTGATCATCGACCCCATAGTTAAATCTCAATGATATATGCTTTCAATACATTAAAACCAAAACGATCAGCTGGATCTGTTATATTTGTTCGTTTTAAAAGCATGTCAATTTGGGCATCAGAGCCTCTTTTTATATAATATATACTATATACGACATATATACTATATAATATATACGACATATTTTTAACCTTTCGTTAAAATCGACGAAATTCCCTAATTTGTGGAAATTTTTAAAAGTCTATATTTAAAAATAAAATAATAAGTGCATATTTCATTAGGTAAAAAGTATAATTCTGCTTAGTTTTTCAAACTACAGTAGAACCTCTCATAACGAGCACAATTCGTTCTAGAATCTTGCTCGTTGTGTGAAAAACTCGTTAAGCGAAACTAATGTTCTCATATAAATCAATATATAAAACACGATAATGCCTTCCATGCGAAATATTTTTTTTAACGTTTATTCAAATAAAATTACATGCTTATAAATTGTTAAAGATCGTAACAACCTTGATAAAAACATTTTAAAAAATCGAAACTAGCTTATTATTTATTAATTTATGACAAATAATTAATTATTTTTTACTAGAAAACTGTCTAGAGACATTTGTTTTAGCCGACTCTTTAAAATTTGGTGAAAATGTGACACAGCGTTATCATTGAATATGTTTGTAGCACGCATAGCCACCTCCTTATTAGGATGATGCTTCTCAATGTACGATAAACAGTTTCCATATTTCCTCTTGTGCGTCAGAGAAGATTGTTTCTCTGCTACTTCCTCTTCCTCCAAACTCTCCTTCATAACCTCTTGCTGTGAAATACGATCCAACACACACAAGTGCGTCATACGTTTGTGACTTCCCCTTTCTGCGTCACGCGTTATGCGAAATGTCGCTCGTTAAGGGAGCAATTTTTTCACTTTATTTTTGCTCATTATGCGAATTACTCGCTATGCAAAGTGCTCGTTAAGAGAGGTTCCACTGTATGTGTCTAAGTCACTGGATAAGGGGCCCAAGTCTACGTGATCTATAACGACTTGAAAAGGCTTTTAATAAAGTCGATCACACTAGACTTATTTCTAAATTAGTTAGTTTTGGATTCTCGGAAAATCTCATACGATTATTCTCCACTTATTTAAAGGAGAGGAAGGAGTACATAAACTAATTATATAAGTAGTACCTTATTTATAAAGTTGCTATACGATACGTTGGTTCAGAGTTTACTTGAATAATAATATATTATCTGGGCGCCAGTGCCGCTTCAAATATCCTCAGACTAGACAAAATCCAAAAGAAATTCTTAAGATATCTCTACATCAGGCAATTTGGATTTTATCCGAACTTATACCCCAGTGGATGGATTCAGGATTGTCTGGGGAATGTAACTCTAGAGAAAAGAAGTCAATTTACTTGGCAAAGCACTTTTTTAAGCTCGTACTTTGCGCAGTACATAATCCTTTTGTACTGTGCAAGTTGCCCATACGGGCGCCATCTTACTACCAACGAGCTCGTTCGCATGTTCTTTTCTTCCGCCATACGTGAGGACATGTCTCGGAAACTCTCTAGTAGTCAGAGCTACAAGTTTACTCAACCACTTGGGTGATTACATTTTCAATTTAAGTACCGCCCTTTCGTTGATGTCTTTTATGACTTCATATAACAGAGCAATTAATATATTTTATTAACATATTTTCTTCTTGTATAACAGTTCGATATGCTTGGTTGGTGAATTGGATGTTGATTTGATTAAATAATATTTTTTGGAAGTAAATGTGTAAATGAATAATTTCTCGAACTTAAATCAGATATGAATTATGCAAATGTAAGTCAAATTATTTAAACCGGAATATTTTACCACATTCTTTTTATAATATATTAAATTTAGAGAATGTAAAATCATGAGTTACCATTTTATAAGAAATGTGTAAGAAATATTGTGAAAAATTAAACTTTATAGATTTAGAAGAAAAATATAACATTGAACAAATTGTTATCAATTTGATAACTTTTTTCGTCAAATAATCTTTGCTACAGTTCTAAAATAAATTTGATGAGTTCAAGGAAAACGAATAGTATCGTCATTTCATTGAAAAAAAAATTAGATAAGGACTAATATGATCATACGGACTGAATAATGGTGATAAATATATTGATATATAAGAAATATACAATAATAATGATTCCTTGTTATATGGTAAATATACTCACTAGGTTAATGGCACATCACTGGTTAAATTTTATCAATAAGTAAACAGAGCTAGAATATTTTGATATATATCATATAATACATCCGTTCGATAGTTGAATAAGTAAACATATATATTATTGATAGCATTTTTATAGTCATATCATTTATGTCAAATTTCATTTCGAAAAATTTTATCATATCATTGGCAATTTTCTTCTTTGCAAGGAATCTTACTATAATCCTTGAAATAACACTGATAACATCAATCAATCATGCAATGAAATAAAATCTTTAAAAAAAAGAACAGGGTCAATTAAACTTTATTGTATTTTAAATAATAAAATATTAAAAACATGGCCGAAAACTAAATGTACGACTGAAAGTTGAAATTTTCGTTTAATAAAAGGATTTATTCAATTTTCTCGTGATTCTCTATTTAAGAAATTTTGATGAGTGATTGGAATCTGATAAATTTGTACGAAATTTCTTTTGCTTTACGTAAATTTAATACAATCATCCCTTCTATAGCGCTTCCTGCTATAGGGCAACGTGTCCCTCCAATAGTGTAATTTTTTAGATAGTCGTTATCTACAAAATGCTATGTTTTCTTGGTCTAATTACATATTTTGTTAATAAATTTTATTTTATTTTGCACTCGAGCATATTTTGTTCGTCCGATTAGGAAATTATTCAAATAATTACACAATATATGAGAGGTTTTTTCGTTGACTGTTTTCGGTGATAAGATCCGTGTCGATCGTCGCCCTCTCAAGTCGTGTTCTATAATATTTTGGTAACCCCACTTACCAAGACTGAAATATTTTATTTAAGAAAATGAATTTAAAAACCCAATTTACAATGGATTAATCTCCACAAAGTTAAGAATTTAATTGAAATTCGATGCTTTATCATTTATTAAAAAAGGGACAGATTTTGTGTACTGGGGGATTATTTTAATATTCGCAAGTGTCAAAAATGCGTTGGGAAATTTTGATTTATAAAATAACCCCAAGAGCTAGTAAAGTTGACGATGCCATACTAGGTGCCTACATCGATAGTTATCAAATGTATCTATTAAAAATATTGTGATCTCGGATAAGTCGGGTGTCCTGTTATAAGATCTTAAAAAAATCTGCAAGGTGTTGAAGCAATCGAAATAGATGGATCATAAGTCAAGTGAATCTAGGCGATCGATTAAACTATTGCTAATGCACATACCAGTATTATGGCTCGTTGGTAACATTCATATTATTTTGATAATGCAAGTTAACCGCAACTGAGCTAAGTGAGTAGTTGGATAGGTGTCCGACGAAAACTATGAATACAGGGAATTCTTTATAACACTTCCCAGGAGGTATGTAAGAGGAAGAGATCCATTCACTCCAGTTTGGCGCATAAATTCATTTAATATCTATCCTGGGCTGAATAAATCAGGGTTGTGGAGTTGTTAAAAAAACACGACTCTGACTCCGTTTCCGATGTTTACCAACAACACGACTCCGACTCCACAACACCGACTACGACTTAAAAAAGTTCAATTTTATCAGGTTGTTTTCTCCTACCTCTGCATATAGCCAATTCTTTCATGTTATAGTCATAAAAATATAACGAGATCACACTTTATTAATTATTTATTACAATTTATCAGGGCTGTGGAGTCGTTAAAAAAAAGCACAACTCCGACTCCGACTCCGTTTCTGACATTTACCACCAACTCGACTCCCACTCTGACTCCGACTCTGACTAAAAAAGTTTAATTTTGTCAGGCTTTTTTCCTATTTATGCATATTATTTAACATAACGTAATCAGTGTTATGGCTTGTAGGTAACATGCATATATTTTCGATATTGCAAGTTAACCGCGACTGAGCTAAGTTAGTAGTCGGATAGGTGCCCGACGAAAACTATGAATTCAGGGAATTCTTTATAACACTGACCAGGAGGTATGTAAGAGGAAGACACCCATTACCTCCGCACGTTTTATAAAAACTAATATTTATGTGGGTAGTTTAGGTAATTTAGCAAATCTTTATTATAATTTAAGCACTTCATTAAATTACGGGTACACTGAATACAACTTGATTTTGTACTTAATAAAAAATATTCTTTGATAAAAAATAGTATGTAATTAGGAAATCCATAAATTTAAATTATGACAATGACTGACCAGACACTTAATGTGACAATGTTCTTGCATCTCCTTCGATAGTTTAGGTAAGTCAGGTTTGTTTGTTGTTATTCTTAATTTTAAGCACGATTCCAGGTTCTCATCAATAATACGACTTCTAAGCTTACTCTTTGTAATGTTCATGTTTGAAAATGATTGTTCGCATGAATATGTAGAACCGAAAAGAACAGCAAACGCGAGTTTTTTTAACTGATCATAACAGTCAGGAATATTATTCCAGGCGTTGAAGATGATCATGTCTTCCTTCTCCAGGTCTTTCAAAGCAGACCACTTGTTTTGTAAACTAAGCTCACATTTGTTCTTCTCCAATATTTCCATATCAACACAAAGACGTTCAAATTTAGAGCTCCATGTTTCCTTGTTTTTTTTTAAGTCAGCAATTGTATTTCAAAGTTATTAATGTCAATGCCCAAAGGAGAAAATTCAAATCTGTTATCGTAGCATTAAGAGGCTGTTTAACGAATGCTAAGGTCGCTCTGCTGTTTTTAAATTCATAAAACCTGCTTAGAAATGCTTCCCTCATATTTAAAATGGTTGTTTTGAAATAGTGATTGTCAATAGATGAATTATTTTCTTAGCGATGCTTCAGCACACTCGGAATGTGAAACAATGTTTCCCTTTAAAAATCTTTAGCAAAAAGGGATAATTTGTTTTCGAATAAAATGACTTCTAACATCGAAAAAATTGTTTCCTTACCCTTGTAGTTTATGATTAAGCCGATTTAGATGAGACATTACGTCTACCACGAAATAAAAAAATTGAATCCACTGATCATCTGTTAGTTCGGAATAGTGAACACCCTTTCCAAGAAAAAAATCTTTGATTTCTGGTAATAGGGATATGAAACGTTTTAAAACGATCCCCCTTGATTACCAACGTACCTTGTTATGGAGCAGAGGATCATCGTACTCACTCTCCATTTCAACTAAAAATTCCTTGAATTGGCAATGATTAAGAGCTTTAGCTAAACTGGAGATAATCGTAATCATCAATTCCATAACTTTACATTTTTTTACTGGAAATGTATGCACACAAAGCGCTTCTTGATGAATGATGCAATGGGAAGAAAAGTATCTTGTGATTATTTTTTTTCTTTCAAACTAGCAACAAACCCCTTTCTTAGGCCGGTCATACTCTTGGCCCCGTCTGCTTGCCCGTGGATATTTGTGCCAGAGCCGCACTTAAGGGACCAAAGAGCCGCATGCGGCTCCGGAGCCGCACTTTGCCGACCCCTGAACTAGGGTAACTAAAATTTACAATTTTATTTCTTTTACATTATTATTTTTACTCGTAATATTAGATTATATAACGTGTTGTTTATTTTTGTACAAATCAATTTTTATATATTTTTTTAACCTTTACCACTCTGGATGAAAAAAAAATACGAATTTGAAAAAAATATATATATATTTCGGAAAACAGAATTAAAAACATCTATAATATCGTTTTTAATTTGTGATTTAATCATTTTTTTTACCTAATTAAAAATTAAAAACTCAGTTCCATTAGTTTGCTTTTTTTACTGTCTGGGAATGCTGACACGGAGATTCATTTAAATCATGTATGACCGTGATTATGGAATAAAATGTGGTTCACTTTGTTAAAATATTTGCTTATTTGTACTTAAATAAAACGTTTGCTTTAATTGAGTTTTATATTCACTAATTTTATTATGATAACAATTATGAAATTATGCATATAATAGGAAATGTCGCAGATAAATCGAATGTAAATTCTTGGTACAATTTCTTTAAAGGAACAACCAGTAAAGGGTTTATACCTGCGGTTTGAGTTACGACATACGCCTACTTTTAACATGGACATGCCGATGGGGTCTAATAGGAAGTTTTAGATTTTATCGAATATTTTTTAATATAAATTATACATTTATATAAAATCGTCTAGAAAATAAATAATTATTGCCCGTAATTGCAAAAAAAAGAATATTCACGAGAAACAAAACGTTTTTTTTTCTTGCATCCGGTGCGATATAATATCTATATATAGGTCTGTAATAGACCCATTCGAATGACGCAATCATTTTCGAGCCGCCGCAATGGAACGGTTAAAAAAACATTTATACCTGAATTTACAAACATCTCATTGGCTAAATTATCCCACCCGGGTAATATACCCGGTGTTTAAAAGCCAACGTATTACATATAATATATTAATATTTTATTGATTATTTTTGATTTTTATTTTTGATGGGTTATTATGAATGATGAAATTAAATACACTCAGCGCAATTCTTTTCGTAAATTATACTAATGAGTAACAACAAAAATGTCATAAAATAATTTGAAGCCGATGAAAAAAACAGTGCAGCTGTTTAGGAAAAATATATACCCCCCCCGTTTACGAATAACATTTAAGGACATACGTCATATGAAATTTAATCATCGAATAAATATTTTTTTTATTAACATTATACATCGGTATGTTTCAAAATGTCAGTATAACGTGCTCCTCTTCTATCCCACCTGCTCTAATTCTTTTTTAATTGTATGAGTTAGAATGGCAATTACTTAGCATCGTCAGTCCTTCCAAGCTAGAATCATAATATTCTCACTTCCATACGCTACAGTTTTTTTACGTAATTTGTAAAAAATTGTATTTGATTTGTAAAAATGTGTATTTGATTTGCAAAAGGGTGCATTTGATTTGTAAAAGGATGCATTTGATTTGCAAAAGGATGCATTTGATTTGAAAACGGGTGTATTTGACCTAAAAATACTGTAATACTTCATTTTGTTTTAATTTTGGTTTTCACCCTTTCGTTGTAATTTTTTTATTGGTCATTATTATCGATTAATGTGCTTTCAGTTTCCAGCCAATTCATCGGAAAATGGAAGACTGGTGTAAAATCTATCGGCGGTATACACGCTGACAACCCTCGGCTTCTGGAATTGTTTGCAAAGGTTATATAATTGCAAAACGATTCTGGATGTAAATTGTAGGTCAGGTCTAGTAAGTTTTTCAGTCGTAAGCGAGCCGTAATAAGGTATGAATGAATTTTATGGACGAACTACTTCAAGTATTGGTCCAGTGTCAATTGTCTTTTAGTCCTCTTCTCTTTTTCATAAATTAAAGTGTTTCATGAAATATTATTATTCACTGCTTTTGTAATTTTCGCAGATTGTTCAGGATCAGGGTTCGAGACCAGCTGATCCATCCCAGATCATATTTAAATATTCACCCATTTTTCCAGTTTCAAATTGCTTGGATTGTTTAATTATTTCCTCTTCTTCTGAAAAAAAAACCCATCCGCTGAATGACTGTTAATTTAAACTAACGAAATCCTCTTCTTCTAGATTTAAATTTAGCCACTACTAGAATCAGCCAATACATATGAATAGCCCTTTTATTTGGCTTATTGGGATTATATGTCATAAAACAATTTTTTTCCCTAAAATGTACAATAGATTCGTCAACCACTATTTCTTTTCCAGGAAATAGGTGTTCTTTAAAATTTCCGTCTAAATGCTTCATGTAAAAATCAACTTTATTTATTCTATTTTGAAGACTAGTCTCCTCGCGATTGATATCTTGGTTGTTATGCAAATGTAACAACCGAAAGATTTGAAAAAAACGTTCTCTTTTAAAGATCGTTCTAAAAAATGGCGAATGCGCCACAAATGCACTCGAAAAAAATGTAGCAGGTCTGGCCGAGGTCCAACTCCCATAATTAAAATCACACTCGAAAATGCTTTAAATTCCGTATTATTTATATCTTTCCATGACTTCTATATTGATTTTGCCTATTTTATCGTTTGCATACAAATTCGTTTCATAAACTATTTTACTAATCAATTGTTTGTTGTGGAAATAATTCACAAATAATCAATAGGTTCAAACAATTGGTAGGGATATTTGCCCCTACTATTCTATCACCGATAGTAAATTAATTATTTTTTTGAAAAATTTATTAGACAGAGGTACCAATTTTTGATGTCGTGGATTTAACAAATATTGAATCCTCTTCGTCTTCCGTTTCCTCGCTTCAGAGTATACATATTTCCTAATCATAATAATATAAATAAATTATAATCATATTTCCTAATCATAGTCAAAAGTATCATTGAATTTGAAAACAAAGCTTCCATTATTTTTATTATTTTCCAAAGTTTATTTTTTAATTATAAACACTATTTCACTGATTTTACAGTTTCACTATTTTTATTAAATAATTATAAATGTAACGGAATTTTAAAAAATAGTTCCACAATACAACAATCAGGGTCACAGTACCGAAGGCGGAGCTTCGGACACCCTTTCGATATGAAGAACCAGAGCTGACTGTTCCAAAAACAATGGTAGATGAAATATATCGATAAATGCACACATATTTCCTGAGAATTTATTACGTAATTATAAATATATATAAAAAAATATTAGGTTATTCCTGTTGCAACCCTTTCTTTAGAATCAATAATAATTCGTAAAATTTACCTGCGCCCTATTGAAATCGACGCGCAAACTTATTCCGTCTTTGGGCCATAACTGCTGGCCTTCAGAGTGGAAAAGGTTAATAAACGGATATATTTGCTATTGTAATACATTATCGGTTATTCAAGCATGCGCAAGTGATATGATTAATATTGAAGAATAAATAGAGATTTTTTTTAAGAAATACGAAAATTCCACGTATTTTTTATTAAAAATCATTGACACAATGTGCCATAGATCTCGATTGAGATGTGTAGTAATATTTATATAGCATTGGCATTTAATTGGATTTTAGTCTAAAATTAAACAGAATATGTCAATATAATCCATAAAGTAAATTTATATTGTATCATAGATAAAAAAAATACTATTATATTAATTTATTGCGAATTGTTATCTTAAATAATATCGAGAAATATCAAGGATCGTACATAGAAAATATCGTTATTGAGATATACGTGTGACAGATGTGAGATTATGTATACGGAAAAATATAATGATGTCTTGTTGCAGGAATAAGTCTCTCAAGGATAAATAACTTAAATATTTACATAGTGCTATATATGTACCTTTGCTAAATATAAAATTGCCTACTATTGCTTACATGATATCATTATTAAAATATTTATTATGATGTTACTATATTTTTCTTCTAAAATAAACTATTGTGCTCTTATTGACGTCACTGTTTTTTTTATATAAAAACATTTCCTATATGGCCCTGTCGAAAAAAATTGACTATTCTGCTAAAAGTAAGTATTATTTTTCATAGTTAATTCAATTTCAGTCAACTCCTTTATATGGCTCGATGCTATTGTACGGTTTTCTAGAGCATGTGCAACAGTTTGTGTTCTGTAATATGCTGTAAATGGTGAATCATCACAAAAATTACGTTCTGGGACATTCAATCACATTACAGTTATTAAAAAAATATGTTAACCATCTTGTTTTTATTCACAACGATTGTTTTACATACAATAAAATACTCCCTAATTAAATTTCTATTATCTTAAAATAAAACATTCGACCGACAAAATTTAATATTAGGTAAACCGGAAAGTTATGAGTTTTGGCGTTTTTACATTAGTTTGTCACCGACTGTCGTCGAGTAAACTTTTTTTATATCATTTTTTATCTCTATTTATTCTCTACACTTTTTTTATTTTTTATCCTACCTAAAAGTTTCAGGGCTAAAAATTGAGAAAACCCATTTACGATTTTTAATACTATTTATTCGATAAGAGTTTGGACCCAAAAGTAGCTACCGAAATCATCTGCAAAATTTATGGAGACGTTAAAGCCACAAAAATATCATAGATGGTTAAAAAAAAAATGGCGAATTAAACGATAAACTAAGACCAGAAAGACCTTTAAAGCTGGATGCTTCAAATTAGTTGATGGAATCTGACCCTCGCAAAACTATTGTCCCTAGATCTTGCCAGTTTTATTCCCTCAGCTATCATTAACCTTGAAAAAAATATTTCTTTGGGTTTGTGGGATATTTTCATTATGAATTATTAAAACCTGGAAAACAGTTCTAGCTGAAGTTTATTGTGCCCAATCAGAAACAGTGAAGCGAAAGAAGACGAAACTAATACAAAAGGGAATTCGGTTTTTTTAACCCATCCGTCACGGCGGCTCTAAGACAACTGCGTCGTCCGAAGGGGGTCTCTCAGATATCCCAAGCATTTTAAGTCTGAATGGATGAATTCTTCATGAATATCTTGTATATCATTTTTTTTTAAATTGGATTATTTTAAGAAAGTAGATATTCACGATATGCTTTTTAATTTGGTCGATATTGTAGATTTTTTTACTAATTCTCGCTAAGAGCTCTCGCAACTCGTACATTTCACTCGCACTTGGCACATCGTACCGGATGCGTGTGAGAAAACACATTGTGCCCGTGGTAACAGAAGCGAATATTGTTGTTTTTATTTTTTCGCAATTGCTGACAATAAGGTTAATTTATAATATTTATTCTTTAGACACTTGGGATTTATATTAAAAGATTAATTTAAGAAAAATCAAAAACTTCATCACATACCCCATCGGCACGTCTAAAATAATCTAAGACATATCCTGTAACATGATAACGCAAGGCCACACGTTATAAGAGTCACGGAAAAAAATAAGGGAGTTGGATTTAAAAGTTCAAAAGCATTCACCTCGTCACCAAATATTGCGTCTTCAGATTATTATCTTTTTAAACATTTAAAGCATTCACATAGTCATAAAAATTTTACTTCAGTAAAGGACATAAAAACATTTGGATTAATTTTTTGATAAAATCCTAAATTTTACAAGAGAGGAAACAAAAATTACCTCAACTGTGGAGAATGATCATAGAGAGCAATGGAAATTATATTACAAAGTAATATTTGTTTAATACTTGTTCAAATTAATATAATCACCCAAAAAAAACTATCATTAACACTTTATAATATCATCATCATCATCATCATTTGCCAGTCACAAGGCTCTCACTCGCT